>JAXIVJ010004482.1:2500-82464 GCA_036785665.1 Chirona hameri | reverse complement strand
CGGGACCACTCAAATCACTTTTACCACCCCTGCGAAAGATATTGGCAGTTGCCTACCGATAAGCGATCCACGCTTATATCGGTCGGTACTCAGCAAGTACTTGGTAACGAATTCAGTAAATTAGCCTCCCTACGAATTGTTATTTATCATGCAGGTATGCAATATGTTTCCTGTACTCTATCTTTTGCGAATATGTGCCACAAATTTTATGAGCAATCAACAATCATTTGAAAAAAGTGCATTGACATCGGCAGTTTAGCTTGGCACCGGCCGGCCGGTGCCAAGCTAAACTACGGCGACCTATTTAATGACGGCGATTTATTTACAAGTTCCCATTCAACAACGTTGAACAGATTTGTGCAAAAGCGCCAGATGCTGCGCTTTCCAATGGTGGAGGAAAAATACCAATCATTACTTTTCCCAAACTTTCCGACTCCGGCAAAAATTACCTCAGAAAATAGACTCAGATTCCGACTCCGAGTCTGCAAGACTGCTTCCGACCAACTAATTGCTCTATCAGCACGGCTGAGGACTCTCCAGAATGACCGAGAGCTTTCTCAGACTGGCACAGGGCAATCTTAGTTATGATAATGGCCCTCTTAGAGAAGCGTAAGGACCTCTCAGTCCGGACGGTGGACATCTCTGATCGACCGATGATCCTCTCAAAGAAGCGGAGGGTCCTCTCTCACATAGACATAGGACTCAGGACTCAGGACAGGACTCAGGACAGGACATGGGACATAGGACTCTCATATGCCTAAAAGCGCCCCCCCCCCCAGACCCTCAGGCCGACTGAGACCTTCTCATGCCGACAAAGGGCCTCTCAGGCCGACAAAGGGTCCCTCAGGCCGACCAAGAGCCCCTCAGGCCGAACAAAAGCTCCTCAGACCCACCAAGGGCCACCTAAAGTCGGCCGAGGTTTCCATCAAGCCGATGGAAGGCCCCTAAAGTCAACCGAGGGCCCCTCAGACCGACCGAATTCCCATCTAGGCCAATCGATGCCCCTCCAGGCCGACAGAGGCCCCTCAGGCTGCCAAAGGGTCCCCCAGGCCTAAGAAGAGCTCATCAGGCCGACCGGTCCCCTCAGGCCGACCAAGGGCCCCCTAAAGCCGGCCGAGGTTCCCTCAAGCCGACCGAGGGCTCCCCTAGTCAACTGAGGACCCCTCAGGCCGACCAGGCCAACTGAAGCCCCCATCGGGCGAGCGAGGGACTCCCTGAAGTCAACGGAGTGCCCCCCCCCCCCCCAGGCCGACCGAGCTCCCCTCCAGGCTCAACGAGGCCCGCTCAGGCTGACCGAGGGCTCGTCAGGTCAACCAAGGACCCCCTCAGGCCGCCCTCGGTCAAACTCCTGGAGGGACCATGGGCCCCTAGACCCCCCCCCCCCCCCCCTGGTCACGATGGCCCGATGCCCTTTGATGGTTCGATCCCCTCGATGTTCCTCCGTATCAAACGTATTATTTTAGCACGGATGTTGGATATTTAGGATATTCCAATATCAGGGAGCCAAAAAGCTGCATTAACTATCAGCCCTATTCCAGATAAACACAGAAATTACAACAGATTACATTGAACACCATTTAAATAGAGCACTCTGATTGCTAATTGTTCATGTTCCCCCTCCGCTATTCGCTAATCTGAACGCTTGAACCTTGTATCTACGGACAGGTTAGCAGAAGACAATCCTTGCTAACAACTTATCCATTATATCATAATCGAAAAAGCAGTCGCAGATGGAATCACAAGCTCGTATACCTACTTCTAAGATAGAATACTCCTAAGATGGAATAACATCTCGATGTGATGAAATACGCAAAATTCAAAACAGAACAATATGAACGAGTAGTCCTTAAAATTTTGGAGGGGCACAAATATTTGAAAGCATGGGGGCACCATTGGGGGGGGGGGCTCAGCTCAGCATTGTGAGCCGCGCGGCCCTCCCAAAGAGATATAAAGTTCTGGCCCTGACTGGATGATCTGTGGTGACTGTATTTCCTCTCTTTGACCCACCTCACGCGTCACAATGTTGGGTCTGGTCCCAGCCCGCGTCGGTGAGAGGTCACCGCCGGGGTCAGCCCCGTCTGTACAGCGGGCCGGCATAACAATAAGGGGCCCGCCGGACCACCGCGCCGGTGTCACTGGCAGCGCGTCAGTACATAACACACCGCTCAGTGTCAGGTGTCAGTGTCAGGTGTCAGGTGGCAGGTGGCAGTGTCAGGTGGCAGTGTCAGGTGGCAGGTATCAGGTGTCAGGTGTCAGTGGCAGGTGGCAGTGTCAGGTGTCAGTGTCAGGTGTCGGTGTCAGGTGTAAGTGTCAGGTGTCAGTGTCAGGTGTCAGTGTCAGGTGTCAGTGTCAGGTGTCAGTGTCAGTGTCAGGTTTCAGGTATCAAGTGTCAGGTGCCAGTGCCAGGTGTCAGTGTCAGGTGTCAGTGGCAGGTGTCAGGTGGCAGGTGTCAGGTGGCAGTGTCAGGTGTCAGGTGTCAGGTGTCAGTGTCAGGTGTCAGTGTCAGGTGTCAGTGTCAGGTGTCAGTGTCAGGTGTCAGTGTCAGGTGTCAGTGTCAGGTGTCAGTGTCAGGTGTCAGTGGCAGGTGTCACATACCTGCTGTCTCACTCCGACACTCACACCTACCTGAACCGTCTGACCCGGCCAAACAGTGTAGGTAGGTAGGTAGGCGTCACCGGACATTAACACCTGAAAGTGTCACTGAACTCTGTCACCGGAAGTATCACCGCACAGTGTCACCAGACAGCATCACTGGACACTCGAGCAGTGTCACCGGACCGTGTCACCGGACAGTGCCACCGGAGTGTCACCGGACTGTGCCACCGGACTGTGCCACCGGACTGTGTCACCGGACTGTGTCACCGGACAATGTCACCAAATTGTGTCACCTGTCAGTGTCACCGGACTGGACCGGCCGGCCGGGCGGTCACTCTCGAGATATACGGCGGTCGTCACGTTTACCGGAAATTCCCCGTATCTACCGGAAACGTCGCCGCTGCGCCGCCGCTGCGCCGCCGCTGCGCCGCAGTCTGCGCTGCCGACACGTCCGTGGCATATTGAGATTGTCTCCGGTGCGTATTATTCATCGCACCACGACTACAGGGCGGCGGTGACGAGCCACGTGCTTTCCACCGCGTCGCCGCCGGCTATGGGTCACTGGGCACTGGGCAATGGGCATGGCCGTCTGGCCGCGGGATTTTCCGGGCAGATAGATTGGGTCAGAGTTGTAGATTAGCCCCGGGGGTTGCGCCGGCGGGAGCTACGTGACTGCTCGGCTGGCCGGCGCCGTGCCGAGGACAGATGACTGACCTGACTGACCGTGCAAGGTCAGTGGCGGAGGACAGATGGGGTGTGGGGCCGGGCAGGAGAGGGGGAGTGTGTCAGTGGCGCGGTATCAGCAGTGTTCAGAGCGGCGACTCCGTCCCACGGCCGTCACAACAGTCCGGCTGCAGGGGCGCCGACAAGGTCGCCAGGCTGCCGTACGCTCCCGCCGTCTACCGCCGTGTCGTCTGTCGTCTTATGTCATCTTTCTCTCATCTGACGTCTACCATAGCTGGTCGAAACGCAGCAATCCGACTCACTTTCCGATATGATAGAAGGATCGGATAACGGCGGAAATCGGGTTTCGGAAACTTAGTAGTATTAGCTCCGTGTAGTGTTAGAGAGCTCTCCTTCCGTTAGAGAAACGATGATACGGCGTGCGATGGGAAGTCGACTATGTCCAATGTCCATTGTTCAGTTGAAAGGTTGACTAATAAGTATGTGAATAAGTAACCTTCTGCTCATGTCATATCTTAATTAAACTTGAAATCGGTATAAAAAATACATTAATATATTTCGACTTGCGTCATCCTCAGAATGTTCATCTCAACACGAAACAAAACAAAAACAATTCCCTGGTGCAAATGCGTGCGTCAATGCGCGAAGATCCTCACTATACAATATACAGTTATGTACACGGCATCCAATAAACAATCCACACAACACGACACAGTTATACGGTGCATACAGTGTATGGGTGTAAGCCTGATGCTCATATACACATTTATACACCGGCAGAAAATCGTCACTATACAGTTATGTACATGATACATAATAAATAGTAAACACGACACAGTAATCCGGTGTCTTACAGTGGAGGGGTGTAAGGAAGCGGGTAGAGGAGGGGCCACGACGATGTTTGTGTATTCAAGCAGGGTCGCTGATTTATAATTTCAATGGATTCTGCTATCTTTAGGCCTGCAACATCTTTACATACACTCTCTATCGAAATTTTGAATGACCTTGATGTTATGCTGCTAGTGGGGTGTATCTGTGTTACGTGGTCTCCAAGTGGGGTGTTGCTAGTTTTATTTTTCGCGTCTCTAATATCCTCATTGAAACGATCACGGACACGTCTTTTTGACTCACCTATATAGACAGCAGGTTTTTCATCGCACAAGTTGAGTTGAGTTGAGTTGATAATATTTATTAACATATAGCATATTAGTACGAGACAGTATCGGAGATCGGTACATTAGCACAAGACTTAAATCTGGGCACCTCTCTCCACACCCATACGCGTGCAGGCACGCATGCCTACACGCTCACTTACACACACTCACAAATGCAAACTTGCAAGCAAGTGCTTTCACACATACATGCAGACATACACGCAGACATACACGCAGACATACACGCAGACATACACGCAAACACACACGCGCACACACGGCAGTTCGTTTCGTACACTTCAGATCAGTGACCGCCGCACGTGGAAGGACGCCCGCCCGCCGCGCACCCGCAGAGCCAGTCGCCGCCGCCGCCAAGTGCCCGAGGAGGGGAGAGGGAAGAGCCTGAAGTGTTTATATAAATCTTTGAGTATGCATAATATATTTTTGGACAATACGATACCCGTCGTCCGCTGACCTGACTAAGGCTGTAACCATTAAGTATGATGTCTATTTGAACTGATTTTGTTAGAGATGTGAAGTCGATATTGAGAATGGTGGATAACTCATTTAGCATCACTGTTCGAAAATTGTTGTGGAGCATGCAGTTGAGAATTAAATGTTCAACAGTTTCGGATTGGTTGCTGCATGAACATTTTGGTGAATCGGTGAGTTGGAATTGGTACAGGTGGGCATTGAGCTGAGATGCTCCTACCCGAAGTCTGGTGTGTAGCAAATTGCCGCGCTTTGAGCCAGAAGTGAAGAATGTAGGTGGAGGAGGTGGGCTAAAACGTTCCTTAATAATGCGTTTAAAGGACATGTGATTAGATTGGCGAACGGAAAGGGCTAATTTGTTCCAAAGTTTAGTGGTACTTGGTATAAAAGAGTTTTTGAATACAGAAGCTCTGTTGTAAGGCTGTGTGAGTGTTTCTGAGTTTCTTAATTCTCTACCAGTTTGTGATATTCTAGGCTCGGGGAGAATGGAATTAATGTATAGAGGCATTTGTGAGTTAGGTGCTTGAATACGGTGATACAGTATAAGTTTATGAATTTGTCGTCTATTTACCATCGAAGTCCAGCCCAGTTCAAGTCGCAATTTATTCGTCGGTGTCCTTAACATCGTACCTGTGATTAGCCGAGCAACTCGGTTTTGCAGTCTTTCCAGTCTTAAAGCGTCTGTCGCAGTTATAAGTCCGTCGTAGATTATGTCACAATAGTCGAAGTAAGGTCTTATATATGTTGAGTATATTTGGTCTAGAATGGTTCTTGGTACATATCTTGTTGCTATTGGGTATATTGGGCCCATGGCTCTATTTACCCTTTTGATAATGTCATTTATGTGCGTTTTGAATTTGAGATCGTTGGAAAGAGATATACCCAGGTGTTTATGACTTTGGTTGACTGGGATTACCTGGCCATCGAAAATTAGTTGAGGAATATTAGGTGTCTTTTTGAGTGAGAATGTTTGCTGTATCGTTTTTGAGCCATTATATATGATTTTTCAATCTTGACCATACTTGTAGATGTTGTCAAGGTCACTTTGTAGAGATGTCTGTGTCGTACCAAAATCGTTGTTGTTGTGGGAAGCGTAAAGTGATGTGTCGTCGGCGAAGAAGAGGGTGTCATTTGTTGTCATCGTAGAAAGTCCGTCCAAATACATTAATGCTAGCAACGGACCCAGAACGGAGCCTTGAGGGCATCCGGCGTTTATAGTCTGTAGAGAAGAAGAGCTATTTTCTACAATTACTTTGTGTGTCCTGTTTGTCAGGTAAGATTGCAGCCATGTCAGAGATGTTCCAGTCAGTCCAAAGTCAGTTTTGCACTTTTCTAAAAGTCCGTCATGCCAAATCTTGTCAAAATATTTAGAGATGTCTAAGTAGATTGCTGTAAATTCACGTCCTGAGTCGAGTTCTTTATACAGATTGTGGGTCAAATAGATGAGTTGAAGTTGTGTGCTGTGCTTTGGTCTGTACCCGCTCTGTTTGTCTGAAAGTAGATTGTGGTTTGATAAATGTATATATATGTTTTTGAAAACTATTTTTTCCAGCATCTTTGAAATGCAGCTTAGGAGAGATATTGGCCGATAATTTGTGGGGTTAGCTGGTGATCCTTTGTTTTTATAAATAGGTTTTATGTTGGCAGTTTTCCATGAATTGGGAAATATGCCTTGCTTTAGAGATTTGTTAAATAATTTAGTCAATGGTTCTACAATTAAGATAGCGGATATTTTAAGTAATTTTGTTGGAATATCGTCTGGTCCTGTCGATTTATTGGGGTCCAGTGAATTCAACATGGACAGTACTTCACTTTCTGATACTACAAAGCTGTCCATAGAGGGAACGGGCCTATCTTGTGTCGTGTGTGGTGTTCGTGTCTTCGAGATGTCAAGTCGTGTCTGTGAGGCGAAATATTCATTGACGAGTTGAGCTTTGTCGTTGTTGTCCGATACCACCTCACCGTCAGGTTTCAAAAGAGGAGGGATGGGATTGGCATGTTTTCGGCCGGTTAGATCACTTAAAATCTGGTAATATTTGTATGGACTCTGTTACGTATTAATTCGGTAACTTGTGATTGAATGTGTTCTGAGTGGAGGCGTTTGTTTAAGTTTGATACGAAATTTCTTTGTGTTTTCCAATTGCACCAATCGATATGTGATTGGGTTCGTTTGGCGCATTTAAATAGCATATTTATTTTTCGTATGCTCCTTTTTAGTTCGTTATTTACCCAAGGTTTATCTTTGTTTTTAATACGTACTACTTTGGTGGGAATGGCGGTTTTTGCGGCGCTTAAAATTGCGTGAGTTCAATCTGTCGTAGCTGTGTGAACGTCTTTATTTAGTATTGTAGTCCAGTCGGTTTGCTGTATGGTTCTGATGAAAAGATCTGAATCGATTTTGTCATAATCCCAAAGTGTTTTTGTAAGTGTTTGACATTTAAAGGTTTCAATGCATAATTCAGCGTATACCGGAAAGTGATCTAAACATGAGAAGGAAGATAGCGTACCGGAATCGTCTATCATCCTGATGTTATTGGTGAAAATGAGATCTCGTAAGTTAGCACATTCATCAGTCATCCTGGTTGGTTCCTTTATTAGTTGCGTTAGTCCTAAGGTTTCTGCAGTGTCAAAAAGCTTGTGGTCGAATGGTGTTACGCCGCTATTTTTAGGGATTTGTTGCGTTTGGTTTAAATATGTATTGCCGCTGTTGAAATCACCCAGTATGATTGTTGCTGTAGCTGCGTATGTATTTGCAAGGGTAATACTTTCAGATATATGTTCAGTAAATTGTTCAAGTCTGTTCGCGTCAAGATTGGGTGGCAAGTATAAACAGCAGACAAGGAGTGATATTTTTGAAATTGATATCTTGCACCATATCCACTCTTCACTGCCATCCAATCCTAGAAGCTTTATTTGTGTAATTGGGAGGGACTTGTGTGCGTAGATAGCTGTTCCTCCTCCGTGTCTATTGCGATGATGTGTTAATGGGGTGTGAAAATTATCTAGGTGGTAAAGGGCGGGATGGATGACGTCTAGTTTTGTTTCAGTTAGTGCCAGTATCTTTATATCGTTATCGTGTACAAATTGGTGAAGTTCGTCCAAACGTCCAGCAGCTGTAATACTATTTATATTCACGTGGGCAATTTTTAGAGAACGTGAGTGATTATTTGTTGGACCTGGGTTTTGCTCTATTCCTCCGATAACTAGTAAGATATTGCAGTCGGGGTATATGTTTAAAATATGCCACTTTCCGTTGGATGTATGTTGTGATGGTTGGGGATATCTTGTCCATTGTGCGCTCCGCTCACAACCTGGGAGAGTGGATTGGTGGTTGTATACTGGTTTGTGGCTGTATAACGCGCCAGTGGCGCACTCTCCTGTTGGGTATGGGTGTAAACAATATATAGTTTGGTTAGTCGAGAGCAGAAGGCTCCACCATCGCGAGGTCAGCGGACAAGGGGGCAATCATGGGAGGGGAGGCCATTGTACAGCGGGTCCTCCCCGGACACCGGGGCGGCAACTCCGGCCGAGCCGGGGCTGGGGGCGGGCACACTCCCAGGCGGCGGTGTTGAGCGGCACTGAAACAACTTCACATGCAACATGCACTGGCTCGTTGGTTTGTATGTTTGAGATCACGTAGATAAGTTCAGTTATGACCTGATTTCAAATTGCTTAATTATTGGTGTTCATCAAACAAGACAATCAACTCGTACTCGTTACGTTAGGAACAACCAAAATAAATGCAATGCAAATGAATACCAACTGTACCTATTTGTATCTATGACATGTCATTGTCGCTCAGGACACCTATGCAACATATACAGTAACTAAAGAACACCATAACAAACGCGTCTGGACACAAAGCACAAACAAAACTGTAGCACTCACTACACTCACGAGTCCGCAGTCACGGTAGGAGCGCTGCGCAGTCCTGACTCGGCTCCGAGACCGCGCCGGGAGCCCGCCGCCAGCCGCCAGCCGCCGGGCGGGCCACAGTGCCGCCACCCGCCACCAGAGGCGCTGCTCCGTAAAGTTCAGCAGCGGTGCGGTCACGGCAGCGGCGGACCCAGGTCAGCAGGCTGGGGCGGCAGCCGACCGCCCAGCCGACCGTCCAGCGCGGGCAGCGGCAGTCCCCGGATCCTCGCAGTCAGTCGACAGTCGGGCCGCAGTTCCACCACCCTCCACCAGAGGCGCTGAGTTCGCAGCTCAGCCGCTGCCACGGCAGCGGCGAGTCCAGCCAGCAGGCAGGCGGGCGGGCGGGGACGGCGAAACCAGCGCGTCGACTACGGCACTTACTTTTTGGCAACGCTCCTACCGCGTCGACTGGGCACCTTGCGAAAACCCTCCGGGTCGACGGCGTCCTCCGGCTGTCGCGCAGCCACAGCCGCAGCCACAGGTACAGGTGCCTCGTCAAGCACCGGGTCATCTCCGCACAGAGCACGTAGGTCGTCAGCCGTTTTGAAGATCTTCGTAGATGCTCCCTGGTTTTCTTTCACCTTCAGCTTGCCTTGATCGGACCAGGCGGCGAATAACTTTCCCTTTTCGCCAGTCGGGCTATCGTCTCGGAAATGGCTATCCGTCGTGGCGCTTGCGACGATTGAGAAATTTGCATTGCGCCAAAAAGTTACATGCGATGAAAAACCTGCTGTCAGCGTAAGGTAATACTGACCCCAAGATGTAGTGATACAGATACGAAAGCCGCCCCTACTGCTGGGGCCAGCACTGAACAGACACTCAAAGTCCTTAAACACAAGGTGATGACAATGTCAATCTTCAAGAACCACAAACCCCCCACTCGCCTAATCATCAGCCCAGTGATGTGAATATGTTGAAGGCACTTGGCAAAGATCCTGAAGTTGTGATAAAGCGCTCAGACAAATGTAAGGGTTTGGTAGTTCTTCCAAAAAACATTTAGGTATGTACAGTCGGTCTCATAATGATCTTCCCCAGCTCTGGGTCTCCCACGGTAGGAAAAACGATAGCTGGCTGAATCTCGCACCGAGGCGGGGCCGGACCGGTTTGACAGCTAGCCCGGTGCCGGCCGATACTTGGCGGAATCTGCACCGCTCCGTCCTGGTCTGACCCACACAGGCCGATCGGGCAATAACAATGTGCGTGTGTGGCGAGGTTGTTTTGCGGACCGTGGTTGGAAATATACGCAGACCTAGAATATCAAGTTAGCGACGATGTCTGTGATGACCAGTTGTAAAAAAACCATAGGTCTGTGAAGCATCGCTAGGTGTGCAATTCATAGAGCACCGCACGGGCTATACTTTAAGACGAATATTTATATCTCAAGTTGACCGATACTGTCGTCACAGATGTCGTCTCGGAAATGGCTATCCGTCGTGGCGCTTGCGACGATTGAGAAATTTGCATTGCGCCAAAAAATAAAGTGTCGATATATTGACCTGATCTCAAGGTCAATGTCAAATTTAAACGCGTAGTCAGTCAGATGCTCTTATCACCTGCGCACCTGGCGATGCTTCATAGACCTAAGGTGTTAAATACTGTCGTCGCAGATATCGTCGCTAACTTAAAGGGAAATAATAACCTTTTGATTTTGTTAGCAACAATTTCTTAGGCTACCGTTATGGTTTTAAAATTATTGTATTTAAATTTAAGAATTAAATACAATTATTCCCAAATTCGAAGTTGTAAGTTTGGAAAAAATACAAAACAAGTACCTTGTGTACTTCATGAAGGTCATTGACAAATTCGTCCTTCCCTACCATTGTTTACATCGAGTGCGGCATTTTTGGAGGCTCTGTGACGTTTCCGATCAGACTGAGCGCTGCTCAGACACACGCTAGTAGCGCTTCCGTTCTCCATGGCAACCAGGCGTCAGCCAATCAAAAGCCAGAAAGGGAATACGTTCTGGCTTTTCATTGGCTCACGCCTGGTTGCCATGGAGAACGAAAGCGCTACTAGCGCTACTAGCGTGCGTTCGAGCAGCGCTCTGATTCGTGAAGCAATCCGTGAAGCATCCGTGATGCATGACTGACTATCAGTATAAGTCATGAATAACAACAACATGCAAACTATACCAATTCGAATAAAATAAGGGCGGAATGAATTGAACCCCAGGCAAGCTAGTATTTGCAAAGCACTCGGCACTGCGCCACAATAGCAAAAGGTGAGGGAAATGCATATTGGATACAATATTATTACGTCACAAGTTTCTGAAGTGTCAACTACTATGAAATACAGTGATGAAATACCTTTAATAATGATTAACAAGAAAATTCAAACTTAACAATAATTTGAATAAGTCTTTAAATAGCTTTCAACTCAAAATCAGATATATTTTGCAATGCTACACAAGAATGGCACCAGTGCCGTCATTAACAAAGCCTGCTACGGGACTTGGGTATACTAATCAGGAACAACTCGCCACAATGGTTAAGTGCGCCGAGAAGCATGACAATGACTTTGTAAACAAATCGCCGACGCTAAATAGGTCGCCGTCGGTGTGCATCGATGAGCTTCCGATTTAATTGCCAGTTTTGTGTTATTGTTTGTTAGTTTTTTTGGGAAAAAATATTATTTTTCATGATAATATAAAGCATAGTGTCATATACAGCCACAGCAAAAACTATACAATACTCCTAATGTTGAAAACAAATGAATCGATTTGCAAAAATTGAGGGTCGCAACCACTAACTATGCCGGCGTTGATGTGCATCGATGAGCTTCCGATTTTATTGCCACTTTTTCCAATCGCTGTTAGTTTTAGAAGATCGCCGGGCATATAATCACAACAAGCAGAACGCACAATATATGTTTCACTCCATTGCGTAAAAAACAATACGGGAAAAGCCTACAGTTTGATGAGGACCAAAAGTACTTGCAAGTACCGGTCGTTAAAAGTGTGGAACGCTTATCAACTTTAACTTGAAATATCTTTCGGTAGGAAAGTTTGCATGCAAAATGTGATGAATTTACAATATATTTTGGTCTCGTCTGGCGATTTCAAGTGTGGAATTTTCCTCCATTTTTGTGAAAAAAGGTCATTATTTCCCTTTAATGGATATAAACCCGCTCGCGGGTGTGTTTGTGGAGCGTGAAGGACGGAGCGGCGTGATGCGAACATATCAGTGCGAGGCCCATTGTATTTATCTGCTTTTTCGTGTAGAATCATCAGGTGGACGTTTGCATTCGTAATTTCGGGGTTCTGCATTGCACATGACACGTGGCATGATTAAGAAATAAATACACGTAAAAGCGTCCGCTGCCAACGCGGTTCGAACCCACGACCAATCTACGAATACGCTAGGAGTAGACAGCTATGCCGACTGAGCTATTTGGGCTCATGTGATGAACACTGTTATTCAGTCTCCAATATTGGATCTCTGCCAGCTCAGGACAGGCGACCTCTTGACCCTCGAGACAGACTGCCCTGACCACCACCCGGGTCGCGGCGCATTCCATTCCGACAACGCCCCGCACTCCCTCCCTCCCTCCCTCCCTCCCTCCCTCCCCCTCCCCAGGTCACGCACCTGCCAGATAGCCATAATGGGTACCAACCTACGGTGGGGAAACCACCTTGTCTGTGCATAGCGCGACCGTAGCGCCACGTGGCGGCACGGGAAGATTATTATCACTTCTCATCTTGGTGCACCTTTTCGTTCTCAAATTTTGTAATTGAAAAACCGAGAACACTGTTCGAAAGCTCATCAAAAATCACTTTGAAACTATTTCTACATTTCTTGGTTCAGGTCAATATTGGGGTCACCTGAGGTCAGGGGCGTAGGAACTATGTTCAAGTTGGGGGGGGGGGGGGGCGGAGGCATTCTGAAGTCGATTCTTTACATGCAACGCCCATAGGCGTAATGTTAAAATCAAAAAAGTTTGGGGGGCGGCTTCCCCCTGTCCTCCCTGTTCCTACGCTTATGCCAGAGGTCATCAAAGGTCAGATTTTTCAGTTTTAGGACATCGCTCCAGAAACCTCCAAATATCTCGGGATGATAGCTATGAACAAACGAAAAAAGCAATCGAAAGCTCTTGAAATACCCAATCACAAAAATGTCATCAAAGTTTAGCTCAGGTCAATAGTTTGGGCTCCAGAGATCATCAAAGGTTAAAAGGGCTATTGTTTTGGCAAAAAGTTGTTCGCAAATAACGTTTTACATAATAAGGAAACGGCATTAACATTGGCGCCATCGTTTTCGTCTCGTCAAGGCGCGTCAAATCACATTTATTAGGACCGATTTAGGTCAACTTATAAATTTGACCTCAGGTCAAGGTCAAGTGGCGACCCAAGCAGGTCATGTTGCACATTTGGAGACGTGTCTCGACGAGGCAAACACATTGATGCCAGTTTCACTTCTTTATCTTCATTCTATCGAGAGTTATTGACACACAAATTGTTGGTGACCTCAGCTGACCTCGGCTGACCCTGTAGGGGTCACTGAACAAAAAATGCACCTGGATCATCAATAATAGCCTATGAAAACATGATCCAGACGGAATTGGACTGATTTAATGCGTATTCTCGGAATAGGAAACATTTGAATATTTCCCCATTGACTTATAATGGGAGGTCACGAAATTGACCCGACCTTAGTTCACTGATATACCAAATCTGAGATATTCGAATTGTAGGTACCTATTACCTTATGAAATCCTGTAAATTTGAAACCGATCGGCGGAAAACTGTGGCTGTGGTACGACCGCAAACTTATTTGGAGGTGTGGTCACGTGACCTGACCTGAGATGATCCGTGGTCAAGAATTGCACACAATGTGGGTAATATATGCCCGAACATGTGTGCCAAAAACGGCGGCTGAAACGGCGGCGCTGTGCGCCGTGCGCCGTCTTTTAAAGGGATTATACGGGTTTCCGTCCTGAAAGGAAATGCACTCTTTTGCAGTTGTATGAGCTTTAAACACGTTTAAGACTTATAACAGGGACCTCAATGCTCATTTAGTCCATTATTTCAGCAATTATCAGCGTTAAAACTTGGGCGTTTTTCGAGACTAGTATCAGATAACGAATACTTGATCGGCACTACTGTCCACCACTTTTATCTTAAGATCAATTTTAGAGTTTTGAATTATCTGCAAGTCCTACTATTACACAATTATTATGCAATTCAAAACTGACAGGACTTTGTATTACTACACACTGTTCGTTGAGGTTTTGTGTTTTTGCGGTTTTCTTTTCTCTGGCCTTTAGCGTTGAGAATTTGATGGTGGCTTATTAATTTTTTGCCATGAAAATTCATGAAAAATATAGAATTTTATGGGAAAACTAGGTGTTATGGTAAAACTAGCTGCTGTCGTTGGAACAAAACAAGTTATTTTCTTTCAAATATTGCTTATTTTACCTTAAATATGCCATAAGTGAGGTGTTTTTATTAACATAAAAGAGATGACTGGCTCTGCCTCAGCCGGTCCTGCAGAAAATACGTGGTGGCATCACCGCGCACTTTGGAATGTCCTTACGCGCAGAAGAGGTCATTTCCAGAGAAATGTGGCTACCGTGGGACTTCTACCACCTTTATAAGTACGTTTTACTATGTAACTCAATTATTCTGGGGAAAAAAACCTATAATCCCTTTAAACGGCGGTGCTGTACGCCGGGTGCCGTTCTTGAAACGGCCGCGGCGGCGCTGTGTGCCATGCGCCGTTTTTGAAACGGCAAAAACGGCGTGCTGCCGTTTTTTCGCTATCCTCGATAAACCTTAGAGAGTCCCGGGGGAGGGGCGTCTAAACGCCCCTCCCCCGGCACGGCGCGGGTTAACATAACAAAATATGAAAAGTGGGGCCATGCCACCCCCGTTTCCTACTATGAACCGTATGCCTTTGTAAACCCGTCTGTCGTCTGATGAAATATTCGTACCCGACACCTGACGTCGTATTTGTATGTATTGAAGAAGCCCACCAGTGTGGGCTGCACCGACCGCTTCATCACCGTATCACGGTAACCTACATTTACGATAACTCTTGCTTGCAATTGCCGCCCCGTCGAGACAGAGAGGACAGCAGAGGGCCACACGCCAGTTTGACCACATCCGTGACGTTGACGTGGGATAAACTTATAAACAAATTCCAGCAGATGTTTATCGCCGTCAGTGCGTCATTTTAACGACGACGCGCCAAGCAGACAACTGCTACCAAATGTACTGCTACCAAATGTACTGCTGCCAAATGTACTGCCACCAAAGTGACAAGGAGGTTTTCATATTGTTATACCTTTTTGTGAAGAAAATTTAATTCATTCATTTTTATTTTTAGGATTATTCATTTTTAGGGAAATTTCTGCCACGCCAAAGTTGGGAGGGGGGCGCCGCCCCCCCCCCCCCCCCCCCCCCCCCCCCCCCCCTCCCTCCCGGTCCTGATGTTGGGGGGGGGGGGGCAAGCGCACCCACTGCCCCCCTGTTCCCGGGCCCCTGGGCCTGAGACCAAAATATTGATTAAAGGCACTTTGGCAGGAAAAGTGCCAGATAAAATTACGAAAAGTGTGATGCCTTCTGGGTCGCGTACCGCTGAACTTAACGGCCTTCCAAAAACACATAAGCCTGATGCTCCCCTCCGCCCTATCGTGTCTGCCTGTGGAGATCCGTTGGACAAGTTTACATGGCTGCTGGGGAGAATAATAACTCAGTTGCTAGTCCTTGTGCCAGCCCATTTGACAAATACTCAGTACTATTTGCAGAGGCTTAGCACCCAGTTTCCCTGTGGGCTCCCAGCGGGCTCCATAGTGTTCTCTGTAGATGTACAAGGGCGGATCCATGGAGGGGGGGCGAACGGGGCCATGCCCCCCCCCCCAGCCTGTTTAAGTGGGCCAAACTATGTTTCCCCCCCAAGACGGGAAGTCTAATACATGCTATATTTGCGTTTTTAGAACGGTACTGGGCATCCCAAAATTGCAGCAGTCAAAATCCAGCTAGCCACAGTCAAAAACTGTAAAATTTCACGCCGCTTCGCGGCATGACACAAGTTTCGCAATTGCATATACAAATTTGGAAAAATAATTCCATAAAGTGTCTTGCAGAGGCTCTCCTTGGCGGTAATTACTGGACGTAGAGCCAACTCTCTTCATAAAATATTAACTTTAAAGCGCGCTACATGTTTAGCTAGTCTGCCGAGTTCCGAAAAAGGCGACGCGAACGCAAAGACGCGGACCTCGGCAACCGGAAGCTGTTCCAGCGGTGCCCAACTTGCTGGCCCGAAGAGCTAATAGTGGGGACCAGGCTAGGACTATCTCCCCAAGCGATCTCCCCCAGGCTCCTCCAGATCTGCAGGGACCATTTATGCGCGGAAATGTCGGTCTGCCTCTTGCTACTTTGAAACCATTTGCACCGTTACCCGTTGTTTGTTACAGTTCGGTACATTGGTATGTATACAGACTACAGTTATTATTATCATATGTACTATTAAGCGCAGACTGCCACCGGTCATCGTGATTTACTATCCGAGGCTAATATGTATATGAAAAACTACCTTCATTTCAACATGTGTCATCATACCGAGATGTGCAACCTGAGGCTTGGCTCCAACCACGGTCTGGTCCCAATATTAAAATTGCGTTTTCCACGACCTAAAATTAAAATGTTCACGCGGCTTCGTGGCGTCACATCAGTGGTCATCGTCATAACGAAGCCATCGTCATCGTCTTCGTTTCGTCGTAACGCTGAATTGAATGAATAACATTTTTAGCTTCTTATCCTCTACAAGGCTAAGAAGCTAAAAATGCCTATGTTTCTGGGTTTTATCAGGCAAACCCGGGAGAGAAAAAAAAATCGCGCCTCTTCGCGGCGCTAAATAACAAGTACCTAATATGCCATGCAAATCCACATTGAAAATGCTGCAAAGGCTTAACCCGCGCCGTGCCGGGGGGGGGGGGGCGTTTAGACGCCCCCCCCCCCCCTCCGTTTTTTGCCAATAGCTAAAAAACCGTTGAAGCCAGGTAGCTGAAATTTTCAGTACCTGTTCGCTGAACATTTTTACAACTTTTGTGAAACCAAAAGTTTCAGGTCTTATCAGGTCAGGTCACCAGGTCAGGTCACATGACCCAACCTCAGAAAAAGTTTGTGGTCGTGCCACGTCTACAGTTTCCGGGTGATCACTTTTAAACTTTTAGAGTTTGATAAGGATATCATTACCTACCATTTGCATATCTCGGATTTTTTTATTCGGTGACCTAAGGTCTGATCGATCACGTGACCTTCCCCATTATAAGTCAATGGGGAAATATTGAAATGCTTTGCTTTCCATGTAAACGCATCCAATCAACGTTTTTCTTCAGGATCATGTGGTAATAGACCATTCTTCATTACCCAGATACTATTTTGGTTTATTTGACCCCCCACAAGGTCATCCGAGGTCACATGAGGTCACATACACTTTTTTGCCAATAACTTTTGATCGAAGAGAGATAGAAACTTGAAGAAGGCACGAATGTGATTTTCTCGTCAAGCCGCATCGACCTATATGCAACATGACCCACCGTGACCGACTTGGTCACCATGTGACCTTCACCTGAGGTCAAATTTTTTAATTGACTTTCCAAGGTCAAGATATATAGTTTTCGATGCGCCTTGCCGATGTAAACACGATGGAGCCACAATCAATGCTCTATCTTGAATAGCAAAAAAGTTATTTGCGAAAAACTTTTCCCAAAATAACAGCCATTTTGACCTTTGATGACCTCTGGAGCCTCAACTATTGACCTGAACTCAAATCTGACGGTAAAATTTTACTGGAGCGTTCCAAGAGCTATCTATTGCTTTTTTCGGTTTCGTCCTAGCTATCATAGTTCCCGAGATATCGTGGGATTTCAGGATCAAGTTACCTAAAACGGGAAAATTTGACCTATGATGACCTCTGGTGACCTCAATAATAACCTGAGCGAAGAAATGACTTAAGTAGTTTCTAAATCATTTTTGACGAGCTTTTCAACACTGTTTTTCGTTTTGCGCTACGTTGCCTAGGACCAGAGTTAGAAGGGGGCGTCGAAACGCCCCCCCCCCCCCCCCCCCCCGGCACGGCGAAGGTGGCGCCGAGCACCGGCACGGCGCGGGTTAAATACACGCATAACAAATTCGGGTACATTTTTTCTCTCGTCATTTCAACCGACTCCCCCACTCAAAAATTATCGGTGACGCCCCTGGGTACAGCTGACAATTGACATAGTTTTTCTCAGTGTAAGGCAATGTCGGAACAATACAAACTGCAAACTGACATCTTTCCTTTTTCGATATCCCAAAAGGAAGAAAACCTAAAAAAAATTATGTGGTCTCAAAATAAAGTGGCCCAAATCCGGGAAGAAATTCGAAATTGGGGGCAGGTAAGGTTCGCTAAAAAGGTTTGCCCCCCCCCCCGCCACGGCCGGCTGGATCCGCCCTTGTAGATGTAGCTAACTTATATGGGAATATCCCCACTAGTGAGGCCATAGAAGCCACTCTCAGACTCATCAAAAAACACGTAGACAAGGTAGATACGTTTGGCCTTACCCTGCAAGATATAGAGATGCTCCTCAAGCATTGTCTCAATAATAACTACGTTCGCTTTGGTCAAAAATATTTTAAGCAGACCGTAGGTGTAGCCATGGGCTCAAGGATCGCTTCACCCTTATAGTATTCATGGACGCCATAGAGTAATTGCTTTTGACGTCGCCAAACTCTCAATATCAACCAGTAACGTACATGCGTTATATCGATGACGTGCTGGGAATTTGGACACATGGGTCAGACAAATTAGATGAGAATTTCAGATTTTTGAATGACTTTCACCCGGCGTTGAAATTCACGATAGAAAGAACAGACAAGACAAGTAGTAGATGTCTACCGTTCTTAGACACTATCATAACAGTTCAAGAGGATCGTACGTATAGTACTGAGCTATACATCAACCCAATGTCAGCACCCATTATCATTCACTACACATCAGCGCACCAGCTATTCAATGTAAACGCTGTGCTATACTCGCAACTTTTACGCGCGAAACGTCTGGGGTCAGACAGACAGACACAAGAACGTGACATGGTTACTATCGAAGCACCTTTCCGTCGCAACGGGTATCCAAATAGGCTCATCCAGAGAACTAAGCATAGGTTACTGTATGATGACATAACTCGCCACCCTAGGAGTACGATGAAGCAGACCAAAAACAATAGCAACAAAAACAAGAGTAGCAAAAACGACACAACATACATATATTTGCCATATATAGATGACACACTAGCACGACGGGTGGGTGGTGCAGTAAGATCTTCGGGTTTGAAAGCACGTGTGGCTTGGTCCAGTGGTAAAACACTGGCTCAACACGTGATCAGGTCAGCCCTTGAAAGTCCACCCTGCCCAGCCGGTGCTAAATGATGCAACACGTGTGAAGCGTGTTGCCTTCTTTGATATCATAGTTTCCGCCTTCTTTTATATCACCACATCTAACACCCAAACTACCTCTCTTCATATGCTTTTTTATTTTGTTTCCATTTCTTAGCTGGGAGTGCCGCGACATTTTCTCTTTTGTTCTCGGGTGTTAACTTAACCCGCGAGTTACTGGGGGGGCTATTTTTTGCTCCCCCCTCCCGTTATTTTGCAATAACTCCTAAACGAACACCGGTATTGTTACTAAACTAGTAGTATCTTCTCTTAAATCAATTCTACACATGTTGGCAAAAAGAAAAATATGAAGGTATGATAGGTCAACCGGGAATGACGTCAGAGTGACGTCATGTTCTTCGTTTTTTGTTGTAAAATAATGGTTTGCGGAAAACGCTGTCAAAGGTACGATATTTGATATAAACTCAATTGTCTTAAATCAAATTAATGACAATAGACCGGGATATTAAACTGCTATCTCAGATATTTTTTATTTTTTTATTTTGAGAAATCCAAATAAATTTTTTGTTTTAAAAAAATGTTCAAGAAAAAAATCAGAATTATCCAAAAACCGGAACATATATGATCGAGACGTGTGCGTTCAATATGTATACCAAATTTGAAGTCGATATCTTCAAAAATGACTGAGTTATGACCTTTAAATGACAAAAATCGACCACCTCTCACAGCATTACTATGCATAAAAAACGCATCATTTCCATTTTTGCTTTTCACTTCTATTTATATGGAACAAACAATGTTCTGAGGCCATTTTACGCGTTCTAGACGAAAAACAAACCCATAAACATGTGATACAACGCCTAATGACCGTAATCTGCAGTTTGGCCTCGTGACCTCGGATGACCTTGACCTGACCCATAGTCATAAACAGCCTAGAAAGGTACTTAGAAGTGTCAGACACACGAATCATACCGATTTATCGACAACTTATGCGTTTAATATCGCAATTTTGCGCGACAATTCCATCCATCGAGACCTTTTGACACGGTCAAACACTTTGTACTTGACCTGACCTGTGACGTCATCAATGATCCTGAGGTCAACAATATTATGTTTCCCTCGATAAATTTCCCAGGGCTATCGAATGCCGTTTGAATTTTTACATTCGGTCTAGTAGTTCCGGAGATCCGAGGGGGGACAGCCTGGTCGCTGTCACACCAAAACCACCGTATACAAAATCACTTGTAACTTTTGCGATGAAAAACCTGATGTCTATATAGGTGAGTCAAAAAGACGTGTCCGTAATCGTTTCAATGAGCATCTCAGAGACGCGAAAAATAAAACTAGCAACACCCCACTTGGAGACCACGTAACACGGATACACCCCACTAGCAGCATAACATCAAGGTCATTCAAAATTACGATAGAGTGTATGTAAAGATGTTGCAGACCTAAAGATAGCAGAACCCATTGAAATTATAAATCAGCGACCCTGCTTGAATACACAAACATCGTCGTGGCCCCTCCTCCACCCGCCTCCTTACACCCCTCCACTGTAAGACACCGGATTACTGTGTCGTGTGCGAGTCGGCGCACATCTCACACCGAGACCACGAGGCCTGCTCACACTCTCGCGATCGGCCATGCAAATGTCCGGTCGCTGATCCCGAAAATGAACTGCGTTAGTCTGACAGTGCGTGATCACGACCTTGACGTGATGTGTATATCAGAGACGTGGCTGACAGATCGAGTCACGGACAGAATATTAGTGTTTCCCGGTTACAGGCTGGTGCGCAGGGACCGGCCGACCCGGCGGTGCCGACATCGCGCTGCGACCGCGAGCCGCGGAGGTGGTGTCGCGATATTGTGCCGGGAACGTCTGAACTGAGCCGTCCTACTCATCTCCAGCGCCAGTGAAGCCTGCGAGTCGCTGTGGGTGTCGGTGAGCGGCGATGGGCGGCGCTCAGCCACCGTGGGCGTTGTCTACCGTCCCCAGTCTCAGCCGATATTAGGAGGCCTCGACGAGACACACGACCAACTTCGCGCAGCTGTCGCCACTGGTAGACCCGTCTTTTGTCTTGGTGATTTTAACATCGACCTTCTGCGTCCTCAAACTCCCACTGTGCGCCGCTATATGTCAATTTTAAATTATTTGAACCTTTGTCAACTTGTTGTCACTCCCACCCATTTGGAGCCGACCGCCACACTCCTTGACCATATAATCACCAATATGCCGGATCTGGAGAGCGCCGTCTCGGTGCCACCGGTACCGATTGCAGACCACCTCACCACCATTCTTCGCGCGCCCTTCAGGCGTCAGCACTCGCGTCCTACTCCTTTCCGAGCTCGCCCCTGGCGCAAAGTAGATTGGGACGCGCTCAGTTTACATCTGCTGCTGTCAGACTGGGACCTGTTATACCGGGCCGCTGACATCGAGGGAAAGTTGGAGGCGTTCATGCGCGTATGGTCGTCTGCCATCGATGTGCACTGTCCCCCGAAAACTGTGACTTCACGTCGCCCACGCTGCCCGTGGCTGGAGGGAAACCACGAGCTGCGCAGTGTAATGCGTGAGCGCGACCGGGCCTACCGGGAATGGCACAGGTACGGTACGGAGACCGCCCTTATCGAGTATCGGCGGCTCCGAAACCGGGTTAAGAGTTGCTGTGCCCAGGCGAAACGCGACTTTCTGTGCGCGACCATGCTGTCTGATCGTGCGAGTTTCTGGCGCGGGATCCGTGAGTTCGCCCTTCGACCCACGAGAGGGGGAGGTGGCGGCGCCGAGGATATGCCGATGGACCGAGCTGACGACTTCAATCGCCATTTCGCCTCAGTCGGGCCTAAGATAGCTGCCGAGCTGGCAGCCGACTGCCACAGCGTGCCATCTCTCCCTCCGAGACCACCGTGCGTCACCACAGCCCGGCTAGCTGCAGAGCTGGCAGCCGACTGCCACAGCGTGCCACCTCTCCACCCATGCTTTCTAGAGCCTTGAAAGAACTGTCCTCTTCCAGGGCTGTTGGACTCGATGGTGTGCCGCTGCTTGCATTGAAAAACTGTTTCGCTGTCTTAGGGCCTCACTTGCTTCATCTCGTCAACACTTCTGTCATCACTTGCGTCTTCCCAAGTGACTGGAAAATTGCCTCAGTTCTTCCTCTTCATAAATCTGGGCCTCGCGACGCTCCTGGCAATTTTAGGCCGATATCGATGTTATCAGTGTTGTCAAAATTATGCGAGAAGGTTGTATGTACGCAGTTGTCGGCGCATCTCGTTTCCCACAGCCTGTTGGCGCCTTCACAATACGCGTACAGGCCGTGCCACTCGACGGAGGACGCCGTGGTCGGCGCTGTGGAATGGATGACGCGCCGGATCGATGCGGGACATGTCGTCACCGTCACCTCCGTCGACCTTAGAAGAGCCTTTGACAGCGTTGACCACGATGTCCTCCTGACCAAGCTACAGCGGTACGGTATCGATCCCCGATGGTTCCGGAGTTACCTCGATGGACGGCGGCAGGTGGTGAGAGGCGGATCACTATCCCTTCCGTTATCCCACGGCGTCCCTCAGGGGTCCCTCGTGGGCCCAATCCTCTTCAGCGTCTTCACGAACGACCTTGCATCGTACCTTCCTCACGGGCGTGTAGTGTCCTACGCAGACGACACCCAGCTCCTCGACTCCGCCTTCCCAGCACACATATCCCTACTAAAATCCCGACAGGAGGATACCATCATTGCGGTCCAATCCTACTTCACTGCCAACTCCTTAAAGATGAACCCCACCAAGCCCATCCTCCTCCTTGTCGGTACTCCTCAAGCCCTTAAAAAGACTCCATCCTTTCAGCTCAACATCTCCAACCACACACTCAATCCCTTGCCATCCGTGGAGATGCTGGGGGTTACCATGGACCGTAACTTGTCCTGGGAGGAGCACATTTCCAATTTAGTCAAAAAGTGCAACTCCATCCTGTTCTGTCTGTATAAAATTCGTCACCACCTCACACCCGAGACCCGCAAACTCCTAATCAGACACACGTGTTCCCCCACATACTGTACTGTCTCTCCGTCTGGGGCGGGGCCGCTGCCTGCCACCTCAGCCGGGTACAAAAGGTGATAAATTTCGCGGCAAGGATCGTCTCGGTTGCGCGGGGTCGTGATCATATCTCACCGGTCGTGGAGTCGCTGGGCTGGCGTGGTAAACGCGACCTCGTTGCGCGCCGCGACCGTATCGGCGTCTATAGGGCTTAAACGATCCCCGCGCCCCGGCAGCGGTCCGATCGCTATTCACCCCTCGCACCGCTGTGAGTGAACGCCTCACGCGGGCTGCGGTGGCTGGTGCTCTAGAGCTCCCCGCT
Organism: Chirona hameri; assembly: GCA_036785665.1. Lineage (NCBI taxonomy): Eukaryota > Metazoa > Arthropoda > Thecostraca > Balanomorpha > Balanidae > Chirona > Chirona hameri. The sequence goes on along the minus strand of JAXIVJ010004482.1, from coordinate 58,904 downwards.
TTCCGGCTATCCATGTCGCGCAGGGCTTTTTCCTATAGGGCGGCCTCGTCTTGGAACAACCTGACGCCGGCCATTATGGCCTCCCGGAGCCTCGCCGTGCTAAAATCCCAACTCGAAAATTGTGACGACGGTGTGTGAAAGCTTGACTTCGTACGTTGTATTAACATAGTTCCATGATTTGTATTGTGTGTGTGCGATGCGTGTTTTAAATTGTCTGTCGTGTTTTTCGTTTGTATCGCCCACCTTGTATCACTTTCACTCGAATCGAACATTAAGCCATTTATATGGAATGATTCGCAAATACATGAATGATGTGTGTACCATTTATTATGTATCATGTACGTAACTGTATAGTGACGATTTTCTGCCGGTGTATAAATGTGTATATGAGCATCAGGCTTACACCCATACACTGTATGCACCGTATAACTGTGTCGTGTTGTGTGGATTGTTTATTGGATGTCGTGTACATAACTGTATATTGTATAGTGAGGATCTTCGCGCATTGACGCACGCATTTGCACCAGGGAATTGTTCTTGTTTTGTTTCGTGTTGAGATGAACATTCTGAGGATGACGCAAGTCGAAATATATTAATGTATTGTTTTATACCGATTTCAAGTTTAATTAAGATATGACATGAGCAGAAGGTTACTTATTCACATACTTATATTCATCATGCTCAAATATGCCATAGCTCGCCTACAGCAACAGGTTGACTAATCTTTGGTCTTGCGCTTGCCGGCTGTGTTCGAATTCGTTAACATATGTAACCGGTTCTGTGTAAATGCATGTCACTGGTTCTGACAAAGTGGTTGAATGTGGTGTCACGTATACAAATGGAAAATACTTGGAATACATTTATCATATACTTTACACCATTGTAATTTATTAAATAATCAATAAAAAAAACATAAAATGTCGGCACGATTTAAGCCGATTATCATCGTTCTCTCTATCTCTCACATGCAAGACGTCTGACTTGGAGCCGACACATTTGCGCAGTCGAGACTTGTCATGTGAAAGCAATTGGTGGTGGCATCTCGGAAACGCCTCCCAGGGTCGAGAAGAGGTGTATCGGTGCCCCACTGTCCATGTCGTCCACTCCCGTACCACTTCTTATCTCGGTGTTAAAATACGGTGCCAATGCTCCGGTGGCATACCCGCACCAATATCTACGCAGGGACTCCGCCACAGGGGGGACGGAGGGGGGCAACATTTTCGGATTTTAACATTACGCCTATGGGCGTTTGATGGAAAGAATCGACTTCGGAATGCCCCCCCCCCTCTCCCCAACTTCAGGAAGGTGGCGGCGCCCTTGTACCTACTACAAGATGATGTCATACATCGTACCAATGTCCAGTTCACAACGCTGTGTCATTCATCATCCAATGTCCACAACACGGTGTCATAAATCGTGCCAATGTCCAAAACACGGTGTCATAAATCGTGCCAATGTCCAAAACACGGTGTCATAAATCGTGCCAATGTCCACAACACTGTGTCATAAATCGTGCCAATGTCCACAACACGGTGTCATAAATCGTGCCAATGTCCACAACACCGTGTCATAAATCGTGCCAATGTCCACAACACAGTGTCATAAATCGTGCCAATGTCCACAACACAGTGTCATAAATCGTGCCAATGTCCAAAACACGGTGTCATAAATCGTGTCAATGTCCAAAACACGGTGTCATAAATCGTGCCAATGTCCACAACACTGTGTCATAAATCGTGCCAATGTCCAAAACACGGTGTCATAAATCGTGTCAATGTCCAAAACACGGTGTCATAAATCGTGCCAATGTCCACAACACAGTGTCATAAATCGTGCCAATGTCCACAACACAGTGTCATAAATCGTGCCAATGTCCACAACACAGTGTCATAAATCGTGACAATGTCCACAACACAGTGTCATAAATCGTGCCAATGTCCAAAACACGGTGTCATAAATCGTGCCAATGTCCACAACACAGTGTCATAAATCGTGACAATGTCCACAACACAGTGTCATAAATCGTGACAATGTCCACAACACAGTGTCATAAATCGTGCCAATGTCCAAAACACGGTGTCATAAATCGTGTCAATGTCCAAAACACGGTGTCATAAATCGTGCCAATGTCCACAACACGGTGTCATAAATCGTGACAATGTCCACAACACAGTGTCATAAATCGTGCCAATGTCCAAAACACGGTGTCATAAATCGTGTCAATGTCCAAAACACGGTGTCATAAATCGTGCCAATGTCCACAACACGGTGTCATAAATCGTGCCAATGTCCACAACACGGTGTCATAAATCGTGCCAATGTCCAAAACACGGTGTCATAAATCGTGTCAATGTCCAAAACACGGTGTCATAAATCGTGACAATGTCCACAACACAGTGTCATAAATCGTGCCAATGTCCACAACACGGTGTCATAAATCGTGTCAATGTCCAAAACACGGTGTCATACACCCTAACTAATGTCCACAAGATGGTGTCATACAACCCATGGGTGGAGCTTTTCCAAGAAATTGGTGGGGCAAAATGTCATTTTACTTGGTTGTGTTGTTTGGTTGAGGTGAAAATTGTTATTTTAATACCGGATGACCTCCAAATCGTACAATAGTTGGTGGGGCAAAACACAAAGTTGGTGGAGCAGTAGCAACACCATTTAAATAAGAAACTCCACCCGTGATACAACCTAACCAATGTCCACAACACGGTTAACCAATGACCACAACACGGTTAACCAATATCCACAACACGGTTAACCAATATCCACAACACGGTTAACCAATGTCCACAACACGGTTAACCAATGTCCACAACACGGTTAACCAATGTGCACAACACGGTTAACCAATGTCCACAACACGGTTAACCAATGTCCACAACACGGTTAACCAATGTGCACAACACGGTTAACCAATGTGCACAACACGGTTAACCAATGTCCACAACACGGTTAACCAATGTGGACAACACGCGGTGACATAAAACATAACAGTACCTACAATACTGTTGTAATACTTCCAAGCCAATGCTAAGCGCCCACATGTCAGTTCCCCGCCACACTGCAGCGGCACTGCAGACAGATCCGCTGCAGTTTAGTGCGTCATAGCGCTCAGCAGAGTATCCAGGTCCATCCGGAACCCGTACAGCCTCAGCTCGCGTCCGAAGCGCTGTTTGACGCGGCGCAGCAGGTGGCGCGGCACCATCGGCAGCTGACGCACCAGCTCGCGCACCAGCAGCTCGCGGCTCGCCTCGGTCGCCTCGCCGGCCTCCCACGTGTTCCGCCAGCCCATCTCCGAGGTCAGGAACGAGACCTCGGCGCCGAGCTCGCCGGCGTACAGCACGAAGTCGAAATGGTCGCGGCAGACGGCGCACGTGTCGGCGGCGGCCGGCAGCGGCTCGTCGGTGACGGCCAGCTCCAGCACCTCGGCCAGGGTGACGGCCGCGCCGGAGCGCTGGCCAACAGGCACCGCCCACCTGGGGACAAAGCAACCCGGCCATCAACCTGTGCTGCTACCTATACAACGCTGGTCACCGATCTGTGCTGCCACCTATACAACAGAGTTGGTCACTAGTCTGTGCTGCCATTAATATACCACGGAGTCGGACGGAGTAGGACAGGCAGCAGCACCCTCGGGGCTGGCGGTATGGAGATTGGAGATATACCGCCCTCAGATTGAAACGTACGCAGGCACGTAGCCAAGGGGGAGGCGGGTGCGGCCGCAACCCCCCTGGAGGCCAGGAGGGCCCTTTTCAGCACGTGCAGCGCGCCGAAAAGGGCCGACGAGACCGCGCGAAGCGCGGTATAATGGGCTCTTTACCACGCGAAGTGTGGTCTTTAGAGAGTTTAGAGCACTGCAGAGGCTCTTTAGGGCCACCAGGGCCCTCTCTGAAAGACCAGAGGTCCCCTTGGACGTTCAAAAGAGCTCTATGCATGTCAGAGGGGCCCCTGGACAGACCAAAAGGGCCCCTGAGCGGGTCAGAGGGTCCCCTGAACACCTCCAATGGGCACCTAGCCAGCACAGAAGGACCCCTGGGCAGATCGAGAGGCCCCTGGGCGTGTCGGCAGGGCGACAAAGAAGCCAGCACAGTCCCTTGCCAGGTAATAAGGCCCCTGAGCAGGTTGGAAGGCCCTTGGACAGACCCCAGAGGGCCCCTGAGAAGTTCAAAGGGCCCCTGTTCAGGTCATAGGGGCCCCTGGCCAGACTGAAAGGGCCCCTAGGTGGGTCAGAGGCGACAAAGCAGTCAGCGCAGTCTCTTTCCAGGTCGGAAGGGCCCCTTAGAAGGCTGGAGGGCCCCTGGACAGACCAGAGGGGCCCTGGAAAGTTAAAAATGCCCCTATGCAGATCGGAGGGGCCCCTGACCAGACCGGAAAGGCCCCTGGGCGGGTGAGAAGGACCCCTGAACATTCCAAATTGGCTTCTAGCCAGCACGGAGGGGTCCCAGGGCAGGTCGGAGGGCCCCTTGAGCATATCGGCAGGGCGACAAAGCAGCCAGCACAATCGGACCAGAAGAGTCGCTGGGCAGATCGGAGGAGATCCTGGGCAAGTCAGAGGGGCCCTTACCTGGCTAGACCGAAACGGTCCCTGAGCCGGTCGGAAGGGCCCTTGAACATGCCGGACGAGTTCCTAGCAAGACGGGAAGTGCCCCTGCCCAGGTCAGAGGGCCCCCTGATCATGTCGGCAGGGTGACAAAGCAGCCAGTTCCTGACCAGGTCAGAAGGACCTCTGAACAGGCCGAATGGGCCCCTTGACACCCAAGCTTCTTGGCAGGCCAGAGGAGTCCCTGGTCAGACCGGAATGGCCCAAAGCACATAGAGATCCCAGATGGAGATTAAATACAAGGAGGACTTACTCCACAAGAAAAATATTAAAATCGGACCTTTCGGGTATATTGTAACAGTCAATATACCCTTCGTCAGCGCTTAAGAGGCATTCGGTAACAGGTCATTGCTCGTCTTTAAGACGAGCAATTATATGTTACTGAATGCCCCTTAATCGCTAAAGAAGGGTGTACAATATGGCCGCAAGCTCCGATTTGCTTTTATTGTAGAGTAGCCTTTAAAATGTTGTATTGACAAAAAACTGAAGTATTCAAACAATAAAATAAAATAATTTTAGAAATATTACTTTTTTTATTGTTTGTATTCAGATCACGAGATAAATAGTGAACCTTTAATATGAAACCAAACAAATTGTCATTTTTGACGGGGAAGGGGTATAGGCACAAACAATAAAACAAAATGTGACATCCAGAAATCCAAATGACAAAATTTGAAAATCGGAGATTACCAAAATGCTGCTCAGTTATTTGCCGTCACGACGATATGGCTATATGATGAATTATATTCAGTGGTTTTGGAGCTACAAGCCTCCAAAGATTACCCTGCAGCGTGACCTGGCAAAAATGCCCGAGGCTATATCTCGAGAACCGTTGACCTTAGGCATCTGGCGCTGCTACCATCGACTTCAGGGCACAAAATAACCCTATAGAAATTTGTTTGTCAAAATACAAAATGTGGTGGTGTGAACTTTGAATTTTGTTGGTCGATCTGTCGTGGAATGTGTGGCGAACCTTGGCAACTGCAGCAGTCAGCAGCTCAGCTGGCTGGTTTACCGGCAGGACGCCGGCGAGGCAGTGGTATCCTGCGGCGGCCAGTGACCACGGCCAAAGGCGGAACACTTCCTACCGTTCCGCAAACTGCACACTGCACAACGGATCAGTCAATAACGCACCCCTTCACGGCCGGCATTATGGCGGCGGAATAGCGGCACGAATGGCAGAAGGGCATGCATGGGCGGCGGCGCTCCTCAGTTCAGCACGCTGACTGCGCAGGGCAAACGGTCGTCTTTGCACAGATTGCCGTTACCGCAATCTAACTATGGACTCTGTCTATCTCGCACACAGAGAGCGGCCGCCGCCGGTAGCCTGACTCGGCAGAGCTGGCGGCCTGCACATTCATCCATGGAGGGAGGTAACGATCTGCTAGCGACAACGGCGCATGCACCGCTGCCGCTAGCAGGTCGTTAACGTCGGCCGAGCAACCAATAAATATCGCCGGCGCTTTATGTAGGAAGTTATAACTTATTCCTGAATCCCACTGACAGCTCGGCGCTCTGCAGTGGCGTTGCTGCAGGTTGTTTGCGCGCCGCGGACCGCAGCGCGTCATGAGGGGTCACTGACCGTGGCTGGCCGGAGTGCAGCTCCACGAAGGCCCGCGTCAGCACCAGCAGCGGGTGCTCCACGATGTGCCAGGCCATGCCGCTGCTGTTGCCGTCCGCCGGCATCGAGAAGTAGTTGTCGCGGTCCAGCTGGATATCTGTCGGGAACAGCGGGTGCAACACGGCAGTTAGCCCGGAGAATGGGCACCACATCATCTATATTCGTTTCCCTGACCAGGATCCAAGATGTACTGATCTGCGGCCACCTTTGTTAAACCCCCTCCAATCGAACAGCTCAGGTTTGTTTCTCGATGGAAATACAATTATAAAGAATAGTGTTATCCAATGTTCAACCAACCTTCGGTTGTTACTATTTGAAGAATCTCTGTCTGTCTTTTCGCAACGAACTTAAAAGTCGCGGTACGACATTGATATAAACACGTACTATGGTACGACATTACGAGTTTACGGATACGGGTTTTACATCGCTTCACTCCAGTCGAAAGCCAATCAGATCCGACCACGGCTACTATACACTGTCACAACCAATGAGAAGCAACCACGGAATCACTGCAAAACGAAGGTCATCGACATACGGTACGCGTATATTTTTTAGTAAGTGCGATACTGCAGTGCGCTTCAAGGTTCTTAAATAAAAGCAATCAAGGTTATTAAGTTACCTTGAATCAAGGCCCTATAAGAATGTAGAGTCATCCGGCGATTTGACCGTTAATCCGAGTCACGGGTGGTGACGTCATCTGTCCGCAGAATCCCTTGTCTCTATACAAATCAATAATAGCTCGCAATTTTTGAAAGACAATATAGCGAATTCTACCTATCTGATTTACATGAAAGATGCACTGAAAGAAAGATCGATTCCAGAGCTATAACTTATCTTTAATATATTTTACTGCTAAGTCACTCCTGTTTTGACAGCGAAGGGGCAACAAGATCTTACTCCTTCGCTAATGTTAAAAGGCCATATATAGGCCGCGCCACAAATGTCGATGCACCAAAATCTTGTGGACAGATGACGTCACGACCCTAGCCAATTGAGCCTATGGCAGCTGCAGCCTGCAGTGATGACAACCCCCTACAGGGCCTCCTGTAAAAGATTTCGACTGGGGATCCACCCACAAATTTGTCCGATGATAGGCTTTGGACATCCACCTGCCAAATCTTGTTGTACTTTCGGGTTTCGCGTACGGCACATGAACTGTACTTGTCTGATGAATCACAAAAGTTGCATTTAATTTTATATGTCACGCAGAAGCAGATATGAATAGAAGAACGGGCACCGAAATGTTTGAAGCCCTAAAATGCGCGCCGAAAGCGCGCATTTTTGTGTGTGCATTTCTTTCATTTTTGTCCTGTTCAAGTTCCCGAATTTCTTCTTTTCTGAATGTATGACTGATGCTTTATTCTCAGTAGGTAATGTATGCTACTTATTATTTTGTATTACTTCTCAGTAGGTATTTGTATCTTTGAACTAAGTATTGCCATTGTCACTCATCATATAAAACAAGCGCGAGGTAAAGGTCTGTGTTCAAGGCAAACGTTAAGTAGACGTACGCACGTTTGTATGTACAAGTCCATTTAATTTTTATGAATATTTAACTGCCATTAATTTAATTAGTTAACTGAATATACCTAGTTACGTTACCTAAATGAGAGTGATGATAAAGTGGTGAATGGTGATGATTAACTATAAAAGCATGCATGACACAGCGTAGAGGTAATGGGAGTAATGCAACTGAGTGCAAGGAAACCGATCTTTAACTCGCCATTGCCTGGGGGGTTCGCCCCCCCCCCCCCCCCCCGTCCCGGTCGAACTTTCGCAATAGCTCACAAACTAACGGCGCTATCGACGTGAAACTTCGAATACCTTCCCCTACATCAATTATGCGTTTTCTGTACGAAAATGAAGAAATTTCGTCGATTTTTTTCTCTCGAAATATAGCGAATTTATTGACGTCACTACACACTAGTTTGACACCAAAATCAGCTCAACTTTAGCAGGCCGTAGGCCCGTACAAATGCCATATTTGAGGCAAAATGCAATAGCAAAAACGCCAGAAGATAGCAAATGGCAAGGGCTACAAACTGACTATCTTGGATGTTTGGATATTTTGTTTTTTGACCCCCAAAAATTATAATATTTTTTTTCTTCTTTCAAATGCCCTCAAAATCTACACTTTCAAATATTAACCCTCGCCCTACGGGGGGTCCTAAAACGGCCCCCCCCCCCCTGAGGTTTTTCTTGCATAACTTTTTAGACATGCGGCACATCTTGCTGAAAGTTTCAGTAGCTAAGTATACAACAATTACACGTATGCTGTAAATATTTGTATTGAAATTGATTGAGCAATGTTGGAAATAATGATGTTGTGATGACGTCATGTTGGTGGAAAAACGATAAATGTTTGACAAATCGTAAAAAACAGAGTTTTCAAGCAAATTGCAAACGCACTTAAGCAAAGATATACAATGTAACTTTTCTTTAAAATGGCAATCTCGGATTTTCGAAATTTTTGGTTTTTGACCCCCAAAATGAACAAAAACTGATTTGGGGGGGGAAATCACCACAAAATCAAAACTTTCGAAGATGTGAAAAACGGAATATATGTGAGAGAACTGAGTATGGATAATACTCAAACCAAATTTCAAAGAAATATCTATATTTGTGACTGAGTGATGGCTCCCTAAATGTAAGACATTCATGAAGTCATTTTTTAATATTTTTGGGGGACTTTTTTGACCCGATACGAATAAATAATTACCTTTTCTGTATTTCTGAGACAAAACGGGTCTAGGAAAATGCCTTGTTATTTACATTTATCAATTTCTCATTTTGTGGTTTTATGACAGCAAAATCGCTGTTCTGGACGTGGTCGATCGCAGTTATTCACTTGACCTTGAAGGTCACTCGTTGACCCGAACCCTAAAAATTGCATACCGTTAGATTCCCAACATGACAGGCAACATTTTGGTTCTTACTGCGTTGCTCTATGTTGCTTGGTTTGGAAGTTAACAGGGGGTCTTTTTAGGACCCCGTAGGGCGAAGGTGAAGAAACTCCCGTAGGGCGAGGGTTAAAAAAACGGAACCTATGATGAACAACCACATGTGGACAATACCCAAACCATATTTAAAAGCAATAAATTTAGTTTTGAATGACTTATCGCTCCCTAAGTATGAGTAACTCATGACACAGTCCCGAGTCATCGCGGACATCGACGAACTGGAGCAGCAACTCCAGCACATCGTCACCCGCCACAGTGGACCGATCATTATATGCGGTGACATCAACATCAACACCAACAACAGCAACGACGGCACCGCGGTCACTAGATTTAGGGAGTTTCTCACAGCATACTCCATGCAGCAGCACATCAGTGGTCCCACGTTCCGGTCATCGGGCTCCACCATTGACGTGATCTGTGCTGGCCGTGGTGTTGAGCGGGCCGGCACGCTGCACTGCGACTATAGCCCACATAACTGGTCGCGTGCTTTAGTGTCGCTACCCCACTACCGACCTGCGCAGTGCTCACTGACGGGTAGGAAACTGGACGTGACAGAGCTGAATTGCAACCTACAAAACGTGGACTGGAGCGCTATGTACAACAGTGTCGATCCTGAAGAGCAGTGGGACTATTTTCTAGCGGTGATACTCCCTATTATAGACAGCCTAGCCCCTGTCAGACGCCAAACTGTGCGCAACCCAACAGCGCCCCCAGTGACAGAAGCCACTAAAGACCTGCTGACTCGGCGGCGCGCAGCGCTCCGTGCCTCTGATCGTGACCTGTACAAGGACTTGCATCGGCAGGTCAGGTCGGCTGTCCGCCGTGACACGCGGGAGGAGATCGATCGACGCATGAGGGAGGACGGACCAAGCTCCCTGTGGCGCAGTGTTTGGCCCGTTATATCGGCAAAACGGCCGACCAGGTCGTCTCCTGACGCGGGCGCGGATACTGTGAACCAGTACTTCGCCAGTATTGGTACCGCCACCGCTCGACAGGTGGACTCCTCAGGCCCGGAGCTGGCGGTGCGCCTGCCGCGCGTGGCCACCGGCCGGTTCCAGGTGTCGCCGGTTACACCGGGGCAACTGCGGTGCATCATATCCCGGATGCGGAACAGTGCATCGTGTGGTGTGTGTACATCGTCGTACATCGTGACGTCGTACATCGTACATCGTGACGGTTTATGTGTACGTTTCATTAAAGGGAAATAATGACCTTTTTCCACTAAAATGGAGTTAGCACTTGAAATCGCCAGACGAGATCAAAATATATTGTAAATTCATCACATTTTGCATGAAAACTTTCCTACCGAAAGATATTTCAAGTTAAAGTTGATAAGCGTTCCACACTTTAAACGACCGGTACTTGCACTATTTCTGACCTTTTGTCAAGTACTTTTGGTCCTCATCAAACTGCGGGCTTTTCTCGTATTGTTTTTTTACGCAATGGAGTGGAAAATATATTGTGCGTTCTGCTTGTTGTGATTATATGCCCGGCGATCTTCTAAAACTAACAGCGATTGAAAAAAGTGGCAATAAAATCGGAAGCTCATCGATGCACATCAACGCGGCATAGTTAGTGGTTGCGACCCTCAATTTTTGAAAATCGATTCATTTGTTTTCAACATTAGGAGTTGTGTATAGTTTGTCTGTGGCTGTATATAACACTATGCTTTATTTTATCATGAAAAATAATAATTTTCCCCAAAAAAACTAACGAACAATAACACAAAACTGGCAATTAAATCAGAAGCTCATCGATGCACATCGACGGCGACCTATTTAGCGTCGGCGATTTGTTTACAAAGTCATTGTCATGCTTCTCGGCGCACTTAACCATTTCGGCGCACTTGGCGAGTTGTTCCTGATTAGTATACCCAAGTCCCGTAGCAGGCTTTGTTAATGACGTCACTGGTGCCATTCTTGTGTAGCATTGCAAAATATATCTGATTTCGAGTTGAAAGCTAATTAAAGACTTATTCAAATTATTGTTTTTAAGTTTGAATTTTCTTGTTAATCATTATTAAAGGTATTTTATCACTGTATTTCATAGTAGTTGACACTTCAGAAACTTGTGACGTAATAATATTGTATCCAATATGCATTTCCCTCACCTTTTGCTATTGTGGCGCAGTGCCGAGTGCTTTGCGAATACTAGCTTGCCTGGGGTTCAATTCATTCCGCTCTTATTTTATTCGAGTTGGTATAGTTTGCATGTTGTTGTTATTCATGACTTATACTGATAGTCAGTCATGCATCACGGATGCTTCACGGATTGCTTCACGGATCAGAGTGCTGCTCGAACGCACGCTAGTAGCGCTTTCGTTCTCCATGGCAACCAGGCGTGAGCCAATGAAAAGCCAGAATGTATTCCCTTTCTGGCTTTTGATTGGCTGACGCCTGGTTGCCATGGAGAACGAAAGCGCTACTAGCGGGTGTCCGAGCAGCGCTCAGTTTGATCGGAAATGTCACAGAGCCTCCACAAATGCCGCACTCGATGTTAACAATGGTAGGGAAGGACGAATTTGTCAATGACCTTCATGAAGTACACAAGGTACTTGTTTTGTATTTTTTTCCAAACTTACAACTTTGAATTTGGGAATAATTTTATTTAATTCTTAAATTTAAATAAAATAACTTTAAAAACATAACGGTAGCCTAAGAAATTGTTGCTAACAAAATCGAAAGGTCATTATTTCCCTTTAAGCAGTGTATGGATTCCGTTTGTCCAGTCATCACCCATATTGTGAATGCTCTCTAGCTCAATATGACGTCATCATCCCAAATTTAAACAACTTAATTGTTATCAAGTAAAGTGCGTTTTCGAGAGAGAAAAATATCACCATCGCTTTCAGCAGCACTTACTTAATATTTTCGGGTACAACCGGCGTATATTTGACAACTTTCAGATAGGTGGCAATGTCCCTTTAATGGTTCCAGGTCTTGAGCTTAAAAAAAAATGCCAAGTTGGTATAGCTGATTCAAAATTGGTGTCGCTGGTTCCAAAGTTGATATGGCAGTTCGCTAACTCCAGGTCCTAAAAGTTGGTATGGCCCATGCCATACCTGTCGTACTGCATTTTCCATCCTTGTAACGTGCTTTTTCATCCGTTTTGTTTTGACCTTTCAACGCTAGGGAAGGTGCCCTTTCGGCGCTCAGGACGCCCTTTCGAGGCGCCGCACCCCCTGGACGAAATCCTGGCTACCTGCCTGCCGCTGTCACGCGTCCCGAAAAGTTATTTCCACAAAAGCAATGCGTCATTTTTACAACCATTTGCGCCATTTGACAACCATTTAAGTGTAGATTGGATTCCAAATTGATACCATATGAAGTGTTCTTCCTACATGTAAACAAAAACGTTTGTTCGAGCTTCAATTCCGACTGGCAGCTTGCTGGCCGCTATTTCGCGTCCAGTTGAACTTTTTAAGTGGATTTTGACTGCTGCAAAGTCAATTTTTACGATGAATTGATAACGCTTTTTTTTCTTCTTTTTTGTTTTTGGGGGGGGGGGGGAGACATGCTCCCCCCAAAAAAAACACTTGTTGGTGACCTCGGATGACCTCAGATAACTTTGAAGGGCTCAATGATTAAAATTGTGCAAGGGTCATCAAGAATGGCCTATAATAACATGATTTTGACACATTTGGTCTGATTTAATGTGTATCACTTGAATAAGAAGCATTTGCAGTTTTTGTCATTGACTTTTATTGGGGAAGTCACGTATTCTACCTGACCTTAGGTCACCGATATACAATATCTGAGATAAACGAATTGTAGGTACTTGTGGCCAAGTTAAATCCTGTAATATAGAAACCACTCAGCCTAAAACTGTGGCTGTGGCACGACCGCAAACATTTTTGAAGATGGAATCACGTGACCTGACCTGAGATGACCCGAGTTAAAAAATTGCACACAATGTGGATGATTGCACACAATGTGAAAAATGGCGCACAGCGCGGAGGCTCCACGACCGTCCCCATCACTTGCGGCGTGGTCCATGGCTCAATTCTGGGACCAGTGTTAAAGTTACTTTTTACTAATGACTTGACATTGTTTTTAAGTGACACCAAGACGGTGTTATACGCTGATGATGTGCAATTTATCTACTGTGGCCTCCCCAACCAACAGGGAGAGCTACAACGATACATCGAGTCAACGCTGAGCAAAGCGCAGCGATGGCTTGTTGAAAGCACTCTTAAAATTAACCCAACCAAATCTGACCTTGTTCTCATTTCTTCTCGACAAAGGATGTTTGGAAACAATTTCGAAGTACGTTTTGGCAATGCAACGCTTCACCCATCTGGTAGTGCGAAAATTCTAGGGGTCGTTTTGGACAGTAATCTTACTTTCGAAAAACATGTTTCTATCATGACGCAACGATGGTACGCAACGCTGTTCGGTCTGTCAAAATTTTCGCTCCGACTGCCAAAAGAAGTAAAAAAGTTTATCATTGAATCATTGTTTTTTTTTCTTCTCGCATATATTGTAGTGTGCGACGGTCTGGGCAGGCTGCAAGGCAACACAATGTAAACGTATACAAAAAAGCACAGCGCAAGAATTGTTAAATGCTGCCGTCGTCAGACACGTATGATGCCTATCTTGCGTGGATTGAAATGGCCGAAAGTGGACGAACTTTCTGCCGAGCGAGACCTGGTGATGGTACATCGTCTGCTATATGATAATAATGCACCGATCTGTATGAGATATTTGCTGTCGTACCGCGAGAATGTGTCCACCAGAGAAATCCGAGGTTCTGCAGCAGGGCTGCTGCACATGCCTCGAGTCCGTACCGAGCACGCCCGTCGATTGTTCAGATTTCGGTCAACGGCTATATGGAACGAGGCGCCGGGCGAAGTGCGAGACGCTGGAGCAGTGACGGTGTTTCGTACGTGGATGAGGGAGTGGCTGGCAGCAGATCACTAACTCTGCGAGAAACGACTGTCTTGTGCTTGTAAATTTTGTGTCGTCAATTTTTTATGTGGATTTATTTTAATAGTGTAACTGTGATACAATGTAAAATGACACTTGTCATGAAAAGCCGTGTTTTGCGGATGACATACGAATAAACGATGATTGATACCCAAACACCTGTGGTAAAAACGGCGGCGCGCAGCGCCGACTGCACAGCTGTTCTTTCCTCGAAAACCATAGTGGGTGGGGTTAATAAGTTTGTTGAGTTTCAAAAATCCGTAGCTGCCCCGCCAAGTAACGAGAGGCTAATCATAAAAGAATTCATAATCTGATGAAAATATACCGAAACCAATCATTATTATGTACGTTACACACTGTAGGTGAACGACTGACTGTTGGAATGTCTGACGAACCTTATACATTTTGACCCTGGATACGGCTAGATAAAACAGTGAAAAACATGGGAATGAGCATATTATGGGAAAGTATGTTTTTTGAATCATATTTCCCATAATTACAAAATAATTTAAAACACTTAAAAGTGTTTTAAATTCGATTTAGAAAACGCTCCATTTCCCATTGCTTCAACAGAAACATGCCCCCGGGCGCCCTCTTACATACGTCACAGGTGTCTTGCCAGATCTAGTAGGAACTAAACTTCGACCCCCTGCATTCATGATTTATGAACTAGCGCCATATAATTTCGCTGTCTCCCATGGATCCTAGATGGATGACCCACCCTAATATTTATATGCGCTGCAAGGCGGGAGCTAACCAAATGTCGTAATTACACCGTGCCATAGATTTATATGCATTGTGCGTAACTTTCTGGCAATGTATTGCTCATTATCTTGCAAATTGTCGTAATTACACCGTGTCATAAACAATCTTTGACTGTTTTTAATCGTATTAATCCATCTCCAGTATCGATCAGTTTTGCAGGGGAGAATGCATCACCAACTCCGCTGCAGCCCACAGTTGCATTGCCATTTGCATTTGTATATTCGTCGGAGAACGAATTCGTTGGATTCGTCGGAGAGCGAATCCGTCGTGTTGCCGATCGCACCCTTATAAGTTGCAGTGCTGAACTCGCTGGAAATGAACATAAATGAATATCTTTGGTTTCGTCGTTCTAGAATTAACTGCCCGTTATTTGTGGATGGCATGAACATTGAAAACGCCCTTGTTCTCAAATTACGACGGTTAATTTGAATGAAAGCATCATCAGCGTGCTCCCAACTAAAAAGAAGTTATTAGCATCCGTATGATAAACCAGTAAAGCGCCGTAGTTGGCGATGAACGAGCGAGCGCGAAGGAAATGTATGGGGAATTTGAGCACAGTCGACTCAGCCATTCCAGAGATATAGAATAGGGGTGTGCACGTGCGCACGTGCAAAGCCACCCGACCCCTGACTTGTGGGAAAGTTGGGGCTGAGAAGTCCCTAACCACACACCAAATTTGAACACAATCGGCTTAGCCGTTCCAGAGATGTAGAATAGGGGTGTGCACGTGCGCACGTGCAAAGCCACCCCACCCCTGACTTGTGGAAAGGCGGCGGCTGAGAGGTCCCTAACCACGCACCAAATTCGAACACAATCGGCTCAGCCGCTCCGGAGATACATAATAGGGGTGTACATGTGCGCACGTGCAGAGGCACTCACCCCTGACTTGTGGGAAACTGGCGGATGAGAGGTTCCTAACTACACACCAAATTAGAACACAATCGGCTCGGCCGTTCCTGAGATATAGAGTAGGGCTGTGCACGTGCGCAAGTGCAGAGTCACCCCACCCCTGAGTAGTGTGCAAGTGGCGGTTGAGGGGTCCCTAACCACACGAAATTTGCACATAATCTGCCTAGCTGTTGCGGTGTTATTCCGATAAAAAATTATTTTCAACACCCCTCACGCGCAGTGGTAGTCGCCCACATGAGTCGCCCACATGAGTCGTCACTGGTCTCACACAGGGTAGGTTAGATGGGGCTGCTAAGCAAAGAAGACCGCTTGCCAATCGGACGTGCGATTGCAGAGATATGAGCTTCTCAAAAGCGTCGCCACGGGTCGGGTCGGGTCGGGCCGGGCCGGGCCGGGCCGCTCATGATCAGATTTGTCCCATACACCACGGAAGGACGAGCGAGCGCTTCGTAATAACATGCTTTTAGCCCAGCCACGAAGCAATACATTTTAGTTGGAACGTTGAGTTGGCAGGTTTAGATGCATGTGAGGCCTGGAATGTTTTCAAAGCTAGATTAAGCCAAATTCAAAATCGGCATATACCCCTCAGGCACAAACGTAACAGAACCAAGGGCAATCCAGTTTGGCTTACCCCAGAAGTAAGGAGTGCTATACAAGCTAAAAGAAGTGCATTTGGCATTTTGAAGGGATCTTCACTAGATATAAATCAGAAGGCCTACCAGAATGCAAGAAATTCAGTTAAGAAAAAGGTCAGAGCAGCTAAAAGGGCAAAGGAACTTGATTTAGCTAGGCATTGTAATGCAGATAGTAAGAAGTTCTTCAGTTTTTATAAGTTAAGTACAGTTTCCAAAAATATAGGTCCATTTAAGGTAGATGATGTGTTAGTTAGCAAGGACAGTGAAATGGTTGAAGTGCTTAATGATCAGTTTCAATCTGTCTTTACTATCGAGGACCAGAGTAGTATTGCAGCACTTAAGCCTGAGCTAGAGACAGAGGAGACTATAGGAGAGCTAGGTGGCATAAGTAGTGAACTTGTTCTAGAATATCTAAAGAAAGTAAGGCCTAACAAGGCAGAAGGACCTGATGAAATCCATGCTAGACTTTTAAGAGAATCTGAAAGGGAGTTGTCGGTTCCATTAGCCATAATATTTTCTAAATCACTTGCAGATAGTAAAATTCCACTTGATTGGAAAAGAGCAAATGTTGTTCCTATTCATAAAAAGGGAGATAGAAGTAAAGAGGAAAACTATAGACCAGTTAGTCTGACCTCATTAGTCTGCAAGGTGCTTGAATCAATCATCAAAGATAAGATTGTTGAATTCTTGGAGCAAAATGAACTCATCAAAGATACACAGCATGGCTTTAGGAAGGGCCGTTCTTGTTTAACTAATCTTCTGGAGTTTTTGGATGTTGCAACAGATAGCGTTGATCAGGGTAAACAGCTAGATGTAGCTTTTCTTGATTTCAGTAAAGCATTTGACAAAGTCCCCCATACAAGACTGGGGTTGCAACTTAAAATTCATGGGATCAGGGGCAAGATTCTGGATTGGATAGAAACGTGGCTTTCAGGACGCCAGCAAAGGGTTATATTGAATGGGTGCCAATCACAATGGAAGGAGGTTCTCAGTGGGGTTCCACAGGGCTCAGTCCTGGGCCCATTGCTTTTTATAATATTTGTGAATGCAATTGAGAACAGTATAGACAGCAAAGTCTTGAAATTTGCAGACGATCTAAAAGTTGTCAGGATTATTAGAGGAAAACATGATCAGGATGTTTTTCAATCAGATCTGGACAAGCTAGTTGAGTGGTCTGAAGCATGGCAGATGAAATTCAATTTGAGTAAATGTAAGATTATGCACGCTGGACGGGTTAGCAGTAAACATAGGTATGAAATGGGTGGGCAGAAAATGGAGCAGATTGAAAAGGAAAGAGATTTAGGTGTCGTGGTAAACAATAGACTATCAGCGTCAGACCAGGTTGTAGAAGCTAGGAAAAAGGCACTTAGAATGCTAGGGGCCATTAACAGAAATGTTTCCTACAAGAGTGAAAAGGTAATAACAAAACTGTATTGTGCATACGTTAGACCACATTTAGAGTATTGTGTACAAGCCTGGTCTCCAACATATGAGAAAGATTGCTGGTTGTTAGAAAGAGTTCAAAAAAGGGCAACAAAAATGATTAATTGCCTTGGTAGTTTACCTTATGAAGATAGATTAAGGAAATTGGGTATGTTTTCACTTAGATATAGAAGGCTAAGAGGAGATCTAATTGAAGTCTTCAAATTTGTAAATAGTCAGCATTCTGGATATTTAAAGGGTATGTTTGAGTTCAATAGGGAAAATCGAGGTAGAGGTCATCAGCATAAACTCATTATGAAACAAAGTAGGACTAGGCTACGACAGTCATTTTTCAGTAGAAGGGTTGTAGGACATTGGAATATGCTACCAGGGGATGTCGCTGATGCAGTGACACTTGCTTCCTTCAAAATTAGATTAGATAAATACTTTACAGAGAAGGGATTAGTTCATAAATACTCGTGGGATTAGCCTTCTTTTATGCAGGTAGAGTAAGGTGATTTGAAGGGGCGAGACTGGTGGAGGGGGGGGGGATGGGGGGGGGGGGTGCAACCTCGGATGGGCCCAAGAGGCTCTTTGTTGCACTTTTCTTTTATGTCTTTATGTCTTTATGTCTTTATGTAACATATTACTTATTATATGACCTAAAGATCAACACTATTTATTGACAACCAGGTAGCCTAAACAGTAAACAACCATGTACACACACATTAAAATATGGCACTTTATGAAATATGAACATGTTAGAATGAGCAAAGCAAAACATCCCAATTTGGCCTTGGTCCTGTTAAACGAACAAGCA
Source organism: Chirona hameri (assembly GCA_036785665.1). Taxonomy (NCBI): domain Eukaryota; kingdom Metazoa; phylum Arthropoda; class Thecostraca; order Balanomorpha; family Balanidae; genus Chirona; species Chirona hameri. Next base: position 40,235 of record JAXIVJ010004482.1, on the reverse strand, counting down.
TCATAATCCATCTTCACATTAGCCAAAGGTATGCAGATTTTGATTACAATTATGGTTATGCAAATGAAACTATGAAAAACAAAACAAATATTATTTGACCATCTCACAGTACACAGATCATCATAGGCTGGAACAAAAACATGAATGATCATGGGTCAGTGTCCTAGCTTTGAGAAATTAGGGTGGAAAACAACACCCTATTTATACAATTGTTCACTTTTTCCCAGTTTTACCGTGAGTTTTCCACTCCTTATCTTAAAAGGTATTGGATAATTGGAGCACTGATACTGATTTATGGATGTAATGATTACGACAGCCTGTGGAGGGAAAGATGGGCAAGAATTGGTATAGGTAATAACATGCTGGTGACTAGTGAGCAGGTAATTGTATATTGATAAAGCTGAGTACAATTATGTTTCTTTTGGTTGAACTTTCCACTCCTTATGCCTATTTTTAGCCAGAATTGTCCACTCCTCACCCCAGCTCCAAAGCAACCCTAGGACACTGTCATAGGTAGGCCTAACAAGTACAAGTAAGAGTGATAGGAATCAGAACCTTCAATTTGCTCATAAATTAAGGCCAGGGCGATACAAAGTGGAGAGGCATATCAGTTTAGGTCATTTTATAAACAATATATAGATCCAATTTCCAATACCAAAGAACCCAAAACTTGCAAAAACATTAAACAAAGCACAAATATTGGAAAACATAGGAGATCCAAACAAATGCCAATGCGGCAACAAAGGCAAGCTACATGCGCATATTTTGTCATAGCTGCGCCATATTTGTCTCTTATATTATTACTAAAGTGATGCCGTTTGGTTTTCGCCTAATTTGTTTGCCTTGTGGGAAATATCAGGGTAGTAGAACAACGGGTAGAACAGTAAGAAATACCCAAATGAAATAGACAAGATATAATTTTCCTCGGAATTGTTTTGTCTATTATAAATTATAGGTATTGTTTGCTATCAATAACTTGTATTTCCATAGATTAAATCTTTATTTATTGAATTAAAAACCAGCAAATACACGAAGTAGTAGTCGAAGTAGTGTATATTTCAGTACCTGTAGTAGCATTTGGAAGCGGTCATTATTAATACCCTACGAAGTAGTAGTCGAAGTAGTGTATATTCCAGTACCAGTATTTGGAAGCGGTCATCGGTCGTTCCGACGTTTTTTAACCCCCAAGCTCCCACCACCGCGCCGTGGGGGCACCACCTCGGGCCGGGGCACTAGGAGCACCACCAAAATAAAGCAAAACATTTCGCGCCGCCAATCAGTGTTCTTTTCCAGTACAAAAAGGCCTAAGTTAGACTTGTCTTTTGACACCACCTTTTGCTCCAGACATATTTCCTCGTTTTGACCCTGCATGCTGGTTCCAATCAGACTGGTTATTGATTCAACTCTTTTGGAACGATTCAATTATGATTCATTTTGAAATCTGAATGATTCAATCACCGTTCGATTCACGGATACAATTTTGAGAATTGATTCATTCTGATTCAAAGAATCGAAACAAATATTTTAATTGATTCACGTTTGATTCGACATTTGAATATATGAGGTGAATTTATGTCAAATCAATAAAAATGGAAACATGCATATATATGATCATTAAAACATTGGTACAGCAATAGTATTTCAGTATAATTGAATGCAGCCACTGGGACTCCATGTATTTGGACAATTTACCAGTGCACTTGAATCGTTAAATCTTTTGATTCAATCAGCCTTGGTTTGATGCGGGTTTGGATTCAATCACGATTCATGAATCAAAATATCTGGTATGAATCAATTATGTTTTGATTCAATGAGTTTTGATTGAACGATTCCAATCGATTAAATCAGTGTCGAATCAATAACCAGTCCATGGTTCCAATAGCAAAACTTAGTTCTCCAACCCGCTCAAAACCTCAAATTTTGTCGCCGCTTCGCGGCGCAATAATAGTTTCTCGCATGCATAAGATTTACTGCTCGTAAAAAACGGCTTCCAACCATCTCTCAGACAGGCACAGGACCCTCTCAGGCATGACAAAGGTATAATTTCAGAACGACAAGGAGCCTAAGGCTCTATAAAGGCCTGGGAGATACTGTCTCAAACCAACTGAGGCCCCTCTCAGACCGCCGGGTTCTTTCCGGTCTAGACAATGACCCTCTAAGACCAGTCTGGGGCCCGCTCAGGCCTGACAACTCTCAAGAGCCACTCGAGCCAACCGATGGTCCCCTGAGGCCGACTGAGTTCTCCTTTAAGCCAACCAAGGGCCCCCTCAAGCCGACCAAGGGACTCTCAAGTCGACAGAGAGCCCCCTAAGGCCGACAGAAGAGCCCCACAGGCACACTAGGGACCCCTAATAGGCCGACCGAGGGCCACTCAGGCCGACTAAGGGCCCCTCAGGCCAACCGAAGGCCTTCTCAAGCTGACCGAAGGCCCCTCAGGTCGAAAAATCACCTCAAACTGACCGAAGGCACCTTAGGCCGAAAAGGGTCTTCTCAAGTCGACTAAGCCAACTGAGGGCCCTTCAAGACGACCGAGAGCCCCCTAAAGCCGTCAGAGGACCCCCTCAGGCAGACGATGGCCCCTTCAGGCCGACCAAGGACCCCTCAGACCGAAAAAAGCCCCTTCAAGCTGACTGATATCACCTCAGACCAAACGAGAGCCACTCAGGACGACCGAGGGTACTACAGGCCAACCCTCAAGCTGACCGAGGGCCCTCAGACCAAGCGAGGGTCCTCAGGCCCACTCAGGGTCCACTCACGCCGACCGAGGCCCCCTCAGGCATACCGAGGGCCACTCAGACCGACTGAGGTTCCCTCAAGCCGACAAAGGGTCCCTCAGGCCGACAAAGAGCCCCTCAGGCCGAACCCAGAGCTCCTCAGGCCAACCAAGGGTCCCCCTCAACCCGGCCGAGGTTCCCTCAAGTCGATCGAGGGCCCCTAAAGTCGACCGAGAGCCCCTCAGGCCAACCGAGCTTCCATCCAGGCCGATCGAGGACCCCTCCAGGCTGACAGAGGCCCCTTAGGCCGAAGAAGAGCTCGTCAGTCCGACTGGACACCCCTCAGGCCGACGAAGGGCCGGCCGGCCAAGCCGGCCGAGGTTTGATCAAGTCGACCGAGTCCCCCCCCCCCCCCCCTTAGTCGACCGAGAGCCCTCAGGCCGATCAGGCCAACTGAGACCCCCCCCCCCTCAGGCCGGCAGGGGAACCCTCAGGCCGGCAGGGAAACCCTCAGGCCAAACAATGGCTCCTGAGGCCGACTGGAACCCCCACTGGTGGACGAATGACTCCTTCAAGTCGACGGAGTGCCACTTCAGGTCGACTGAGCTCCCCTCCAGGCCCAACGAGGCTCGCTCAGGCTGACCGAGGGTTCGTCAGTTCAACCAAGAACCCACTCAGGCCAACCTCGGTTAACCTCCTGGAAGAGACATGGACCCCTAGGCCCCCTAGCCGCGATGACCCGATGCCCTTTGATGGTACGATCCCCTCGACGTTCCTCCGCATCAAACTATTATTTTAGCACGGATGTTAGATATTTAGGATATTGAAATACCAGGGAGCCAAAAAGGCTGCATAAACTATCAGCCTTATTTCAGGCAAAAAATGAATTTACAACAAATTCTATTGAACGCCATTTAAATGGAGCACTCCGATCGCTAATTCGTCATGCTTCCCTCCGCTATTCGCTAATCTGAACGCTTGAACCTTGTATCTACAGGCTTGTTAGCAGAAGAGAATCCATGCTACCAACTTACCCATATCATAATCGAAAAGCAGTCGAAGATGGAATCACAATGCTCGTATACTTGTAAGATGGAATACTCGAGATGGTATCACATCTTGACAGTGTCCTGGCATTGGGAAATTTGGGCGGAAAATGACACCCTATGGATGCTATTTTTCCACTCTTTTTCCCAAGTTTTCCTCTTAATATTCCACTCCTTATTCTAAAATGTATTGGATAATTTGAACTCTATACTGATTTGTGGATGTAATGATAGGACAAGACAGGGGAAGACAGATCAAAATTGGCATAGGTAATGACTAATTCTGGTGAGCGGGTAATTGGACACTGATAAAGCCGAATACAATGGCTTTTGGTTGAATTTTCCACTCTTTATGCTTATTTTTAGCCATAATTTTCCATTCCGCACCTAAACTCCAAAGCAATCCTAGGACCCTGCATCTTGATATGATGAAATACGCAAAATTCAAAACAACAATCTGTACGGGTTGTCCTTGAAATTTTAGAGGGGGACACATTTTGGAAAACATTGGGGGGGCCGGAGCACCGTTGGGGGGGAGGGGGGGGGGGGCTCAGCTCAGCATTGGGGGGGGGGGGCTCGGGCCCTCCCAAAGAGATATAAAGTTCCGCCCCTGGCCACAGGTTGAAACGAAAATAGGTTATTATAGCTAAAATATGTCAATACTTCAGTTTGCACGTGCATGGCACGTGCATGAGGGAGGTCATGTGAGTTCTTGTTACATATGCCGAATGAAAGGGATGTACCCCACATAAAGGTAAGGTGAAACTTTCGCCATCTACATCTAGTGGCCAGAAGCGGCCAGTTTTCTTTCCACATGGCTTATATCGTATATCGCACCATGAAAGCACGTGCACTTTGCACCCCTGAAGTGGAGGAAGTTCCCATCCCAGGGTGGGTGAGCCATCGCCACGCTGGGCAATGGTGGCCCCATTAATTATTTTTAGAATGGTGCGACACAAGACTAGATTCGAGCCATGTCCAGGTCCGACCCTATCTTGCCTCGCCTAATTAGACAAAAAATGTCCACGGCGTTGAACCAGGGCCGGACCATCGCAACTGATCCGTGTTCCGTCCGCTCACGAGGCTACCAAGGAGACCATTAACCCTATTTGTAACAGGGGGGGGGGCGGATTCCGCCCCCCCCCCCCTCATGTTTTTCACAGATATCTCCAGAACGGCTGGGAGCAGGCCCATGAAATTTTGGGACTTTTCATAGAATTGAACTCCGCATTTGGAGGCAAAATTTTGAGTTCTTAACCTGAACAGAGGCGGTTCCAGGGCACAGTTTTGGGTGGGTTCGGAGGCGACATTTGGCGATAATACGGAAATGCGATCTTCACGGTTTCTTCCTAACTGCATCAAGTAGGAAGGAGTTACATCGGCTTACGGTGATTGCAACAAGTGCAAATGAGTTGATGTTAATGAAATATCATACAAATTGCATGGCAGAAGCGGTTTCAGGGGCTTGAAAAGGGGGGGGGGAGTTTCCAGGAAGTATTCAATGCTTGGCGGGAAGCCAATAGAGCAATGTAAGGGGCATGTATAACTATCAAGATGTAAAAGATAGCTTCTGCTTCCATTATTTGCATAATTTATTACATATAGAGTTTCAGGGGCGTGTTCAGGAACATGAAAAGGGGGTGACTGGCATGGTGATGACGATATGCCAGCGATAACGGCGCAATATACGTTTAGCTTATAATAATATATGCACATATGAGACCAGAAAAGGGAATAAAATCATTTTTTGCAGAGGCGCGCTTTAGAATGGAAGGAAGGGGGTCATATTATTGCAAGGAAACTAAGAGACATGGGCGTACAATGACATAACATACTGCAGTTTTCGGATGAAACACGCACCACAGGCTACTCTACGAACGATTATAAGATAATAGGCGAGTCCAGGTAGGGTAAAAAGGGGGGTAAGCAATGTTAATTGAAGTTGTAAGTGAAATAGTCACTGTTGACTAATTAGTATCATAATAGCGGATACTATACTTATCAAAAGGTCTTGCGCCGCCCCAGTTCGGATCCTGGATACGCCTATGATGAAGTACAACATGCAAAAACGAACTATCTACGATCAGTAACATATTTATAGTGCTGGGTAGCAACTTGTCTGCGGTTAATACTTTTTCCCAATTTTACCCCCTTTTTCACTAACCTGGTACCGCCTATGGCAAAAAATATGATTTATAACTGTTTTTTTCTAATGTCTCAATTACATACCATTTCATTTATTAAAAAAAACATAAAAAATGTTTTATTACGCATTTACTTCACCCCCATATTGAGTGACCTGCACACACCTATGATTTTTTAATTTGCAAACGTCACCGTCATATATCAATTTGCAATTCCATCTCTATCGATGCCTATTAGTTGTGTTAAAATCGGTCGATAAACATGAAAGCTATGTTGGATCAAAAATACCACTAAAATTTGTAGTTTTTGCCCCCCTGTTACCCCCTATACCAAATTTATATTTGTATTATTATTTATAAATGTAGACCGTGTTGAGTGGAACCAAACACCGTTTCATTTTTGAAAATCGGACGGGTAGATCTCGAGATCTCCGGGGGGGCGGAATCCCCCCCCCCCTGTTACAAATAGGGGTAGCCAGGAGCCTGTTACAGATAGGGTTAAAGGGAATATTTCACCTTTCTGAAAGTTATCAAATATACGCTGGTTGTAGTAGAAAATATGAAGTAAGTGCTGCTACGATGTTGATATTTTTAACTCGAAAAGTCACTTAACTTTATACAAATTAGGTTTTTATATTGGGCGAATGACCGCCGCTGACCGCCGCTATAGACCGCCGCTGATTGTCTGACAGTGGGATTGGCTGAAAAGGTGACTGTCAGCCAATCAGCAGCTGCACCAACCTGGGGTCATTTTGCAAATGGTAAATTCAATTGCTTAAAAATGGTACAAAAATGGTAAAAAAGTTTTTGGGAAAATGACCTTAGTAATTTATACATTTCAATAACGGCCCAAGATAATGTCTATCTCAGTTTAAAACTAATACAAAGGTGAAACTTCCCTTTAATTAAGCGAGGGCTATTCCAACGAGCTGTATTGGGATTCAATGCACATGTGGAAAGATTCCAACTGCTGATCTGTTCCACGCAACGTTTGCCAGCTTCAGAGCAAGTGTGATAAAATATGTAAGAGACAATCCCGTCTGATGTTGTGACTGGTTGTGATGTGATTTTAGTATTTCAGTGTTGTATATTTTCGTGTGTATTTGGTTTGTCTTGTTTCCAGGGGCGTAGCTTCTCCAGACAAGTAGGCTGAGCTGTGAAAAATCACTTAACCCTCCATTGACTGGGTAGGGGGGGGCGTGTAACGCCCCCCTGATGAATTTTCGCAATAGCTGAAAAAATAATAACGCTATCAACGTAAAACTTCGGGCACCTTCTTATAAATCATGGTTACGTCTTTTGTGGAAAAAATGAAGAAATTTCGTCGAAATTTTCTTTTCGAGTTATAGCGAATTTAGTGACGTCACTACACACGATTTTTTCTCTCTCACCCAAATCAGCTAAACTTTGCCAGGCCGTACAAATGCCACATTTGAAGGAACATGCAATCGAAAAACGCCAAAAGATAGAAATTGCAAGGGCTACAAACCACCTATCTCAGATTTTTTTAACAATTAGTTTTGACTCCCAAAAACACAAAAACTTTTTTTTTATAAATTATAACAAAATCAACATTTTCTCAAATATTCAAAAAATCCGGAAGATATGTCAGAAAACTATACCTAGGCAACTGTTATGCCAAATTTCAAACAGATATCTCTATTTTTGACTGACTTATGACATCTAAAGTATGGGTAAGTCATGATGTCATATTTTGAAATTGCGTTTTGCTGGCTTTTATTGACCAGATACAGACAAATTAAAGCCAGCACTGTATTTCTGAGAGACAACTGGTCCATAAACATGCCTTCTTTATTTATAATTATCAATTTCAAATTTTGAACTTCAGTGACCTGAACTTTTTTCTTCTTCTTTTTGTATACGTCGCCACCCATGAGCAGGTGACCAGGAGTGCACACTCCTCTTACCCAACGACTCACATAACCAATACGTTAACACCAGATAAAATAACAAATGCAAAGTCGTGGCACTCCCTGCTAAGAAATGGTAATAAACTGAAAAAAGCAAACAAGAATAGCAGGCAGGGGAAAGCGAATTTGCTAGGAAATTAGCTGGGAAAAATAGCATATAAGAGAAAGCTCAAGTAGTCACTGCTGTAAACAGCAAATGACAGACAACTGTTTTTTTTCTTCTAAAGGTTATTTCATCTGCACGGTCATTATGGTGTTACTTAGATTTCACATTTATACGATTTTAATAGCCTTTCGTGAGCGTTGTTCGGACACACGCTAGCGGCCGCTAGTAGCGCTAGTAGCGCTTTCGCTCTCCATGGCAACCAGGCATCAGCCAATGAAAAGCCAGAATGGGAATACGTCATGATAGGAACCGTGGACCCTGCGGAGAGGCTATTTCTGCTAGTGGAAAATCGCAGAAGCGGCGAAAGCGCTAGCGGATGTGTTTCAATAGTGGCGCATGAGACAAATCAAACTGAAATGAAAACAAAACAAACAGATGTGATGTGCCCCTGAAGCAGTCTGGAAGTGCTTCTGTGAGTTCTGTCTGTTTCCTGCTGCGTCTGTTTCCGTGACGTAATTGTGACGTCAGCTAGCGAAAAGCGCTAGTAGCGTGTGCCGAACAGCGCTCTGGTCAATGTACAATCCAAGTCATTTGCCAAATCTCCGAAGACCAAACCGGCTAAGCAAAGCTTGTTGTCGGTCGGTCTCCTGGAGCAAGCGACGAGGGGTTTGGGCGAAGCTACGTACAATTACATAAGAGCCTGCTATGCTATTAAGTTATGCATATGTAATATGGTGTACTAATACACACACACACACACACACATATATATATATATTCAAATGGTTGTAAGGACCTGTCGAATATAGTTGATGTTTCATCCTGAAATTTGGCGCTGTGTCGAAATCGAAAAGCTTCATATGGTAGCATGCGTTAAAAGCAGCGTTACCGGACCAGCGAGCGAAACCTTCGCCAATATTGCCAATAACAATATTATGGTAGGTATGTAAACAATTATAGGATAATCATTGCATTAGTACATACTACTTTGATACATAATTATGTTTACATTAGTTTCGTGTTTTTTACATCTTTTTTCGAAGCACAAAATGTCATAACAACATGCGTCACTTTTGAAATTCGCGCCACTTCTCGCAATCTCGCAAACAATGAATATGCGAGTCTATGTTTTCGAAATATAGTGCATTTTAAAATTTATTTTTAGGGTATATCTAGATATTCAAGACTGTCAGGTGCGAATACCCTTATTAGCACATTCACAGCGATTTGGCAATGTGGATGGTTTTCTTTAAAGGGAAATAATTACCTTTTCCAACAAAAATGGAGTTATCACTTGAAATCGACAGATGAGACCAAAATGTATTGTAAATATATTACATTTCGCATATAAACATTCCTACCGAAATATATTTCAAGTTAAAGTTGATAAGCGTTCCACACTTTTAACGACCGGTACTCTCAAGTACTTGGTAACGAATTTCGGTGTTCACCAAAACCCGTTATTGCTTTTTGACGAAATGGTATGGAAAATATGCCTTCCACTCTGTCTATCGTGATTATGTCCCCTACAGCCCTTAAAAATCAACAAACATTGAATAAAAATGCAACCAAATTAGCAGTTATCTTATGCAGCCAACGACGACTTAGTTAGTGGTTGCGACCCTCAATTTTTGACAATTGGTTCATGTATTTTCAACATTAGGAGTTTTGCTTTGTTTTGTCTCTGGCTGTACCAATCAGGGACGTTGTCACGCTTCCTGACGCACTTACTTCATTGCTGGCCCTATGACTTGTTTACAAATCAACATTCAAACCAGAGATAGTGATGGATCATACTGTTCGTCACCATATACTGGGTGGGCCAGAAAAAGCACCTTGGGATTTGTGTCTCGTGCTTTTGAATGGCACACGTGCCATTCCAAAGCACGAGACACTGGTAATGGTTGATTCCAAGACACTGGTATGTATATAGCAAATAATATGGCAAGATGGATTGTCACAGAATCTAGCCTGTGGAAATGTGGACTGACCAACAAAAGGCGGTCTGTGTTGAGACATACTTGTTGACCAATTCTCTTGACGGAACCAGAAGACGGTACTTGCAAACACTCAATTTGGACCACCGGAGGCTCGACCTTGCCCCTGGGAGCAGGTCTATTCAGACCTGGGTCAAACAGTTTCGCAGTTTCGGGTCGGTGACGAAGAACAAGACGCCTGGTAGAACACGCACCGTCAGGTCGGAGGTCGACATTCCGCGGGTGGCCGACTCGGTTCTCCAGAGCCCGCAGCGGTCGACTCGGCAACGATCGCAGCCCCTGGACACACATAGGTCGACTCTGCGCCAGAAAATGAAGGGGGATCTAGGACTGTACTGGACCCATACCGCCGGTCAATACAGTATCAGTCGACCCCGTGTGACAGGGAGCGTCGGATCACCATGGCCGAGTGGTCCGGATAATGAAGGGGGATCTAGGACTGTACTGGACCCATACCGCCGGTCGATCCAGCATCAGTCGACCCCGTGTGACAGGGAGCGTCGGATCACCATGGCCGAGTGGTCCGGATAATGAAGGGGGATCTAGGACTGTACTGGACCCATTCCGCCGGTCAATCCAGTATCAGTCTACCCCGTGTGACAGGGAGCGTCGGATCACCATGGCCGAGTGGTTTGAGCAGAACCCGCAGGTGTTCTACAGATTGTGGTTTAGTGACGAGGCGCACTTTCTGTTGAATGGATACGTGAACACCTACAACGCCGTGCACTGGGGTACAACATGACCGGACCAGGTGTTCAGCAAGCCTCTCCACAGCCAGAAGGTGAAGGCATGGCTGGCGATGAGGCATGGTGGAGGGACCATCGGCCCCTTTTTCTTCAAGAACGATAACGGCGTGGTGGTGACAATCAACTCCGCGGGTTACATCCAGACTGCACTGGGATCCTTTTGGAAAGAACTGGAGAGGATGTCACTTAATCTAAACGACGAGTGGTTCCAGCAGGACGGCGCCACCCCGCACATCGCCTGCCAGTCCCTAGATTGGGTGCGAGACCACTTCCCCGACCGGCACATCAGCCTAAAGTCGGCCGTCGAGTGGGCCCCTACTCTCCCGACCTAAGTCCCCTGGAATTTTTCATTTGGGGCACCTAAAAGACCGCGTATATGCAGGAAACCAAAAGACGACGGAAGAGCTCAAGGCCGCTATTGTCCAAGCGGTGGCGCGTATCCCCAGGGACATGGTGGACAACGCCATCTTCCACCTGGAGGAAGTGCGCCTGCCGCTGGTGAAGCGGCGCCGCGGTGCCCACATAGAGCACCTTCTGTGAAGGATGGGAGAGCAGTTCCGGAGGCGTTGGGTGATTTTCTGTTTTGCCATCACGTTGGGATTAAAATGACACCTCGTTTATGAATCTATAGTGCAAAAATATATAGTTTCGTTACGCGCCAAACACTATGTAACTGCGGACATTGGGGCTCCAAAGATTTGGGGGGTCGAAATCCCAAACCGAATTTTGCAAAAAAATGTTTGCAACGGCGCTAATTTTTTCTCAGAATTAATTGAATTATAATTTTTACCACGACTTTGTCAGATTAATTACCCATTTCCCTGATATTGACGCAACCATTTGCAAATTTGTGGATATATCAATAACTGCCATTATTTAGAGGTCCAAATCCCAAACCGTATTTGTCAGAAAAATGATTGTAACTGAGCTGAACATTTGCAGAATTAATGGAAATATAATGTGCTATGACTTTTGTGAATTTGTAGCGGCAATATTCCTTATACTACGGCAGACACTGATTGATGTCCGCGCCGATGTCCGCGCTTGGCGCGTAACGTATAGAACAAAATATAAAGGTACTTTTTCTGGCCCACCCGGTATGAGTACATATTTGTAATTTCACAAAATGTAATTTTGGAAGTATAAAAAGTTGTTATTTCATCTTTAAATTGATATGCGATCAATTTGATACCATACATTTGTAATACGATAATGCAGATACATAAATACAAAGGTCATTATTTATCCCTTTAACCCGCACGGCGCTGGGATTTCCAGCCGAACGCGAAAAATGAGTTTGAGCTTTCTGGCATCCTTTCTGACACATACCTACAGGTGGAAATGTCAAATTTAGGTTCACTGCTAGTCATAAACATTAGCAAGGGTACCTGTGTAAAATGTTTTGTGTAAACAACTGGCGTGATATACCACTGGTGACTGGTTAAGCAGGCTACAGATTCCACATCGCCGTCCCGGATGAAGAGCAATTTTTGGCTGAAATTGCTGCTCATCTAATGCCGCCGGTATAGTTCTGAATGAAATGTTAAAACAGCGAATATGTGGTTTGATGTTCAAAATGTTTTTGTTTGTTTTTTGCGGCGAACAGGACCACAAAATTAGCCAATATTAAAAATCATCCAATAGCGAAAATAACATTTTACTGACCATTAGGATTGTGAAGGCACCGCGCCGATTGAACTTAGGAAGAGTCGGTAACCTGCCTGCCAAGCATGTGTATAACATATGTTACATATTGTATCGTTGCTTTCAAATAGCAGTCCATTACTCCACACTGTCATGGTCCTCGTGTATGATTCTCCTCGTGTATGATTCACTGTACATATTTGTATTATGCAATGCATGCATGCATAGGCGTAGCCAGGGGAGGGGGGGGGGAAATGGTGCTCCTGCACCCGGGAGATTTTGCCGGGCCCCATATGCCCGGCTGCTACCACACGGCCTGGCGGCCGTCATTTTATGTTGATGTGAAATACCATGAGAGAAGCGGATCCAAAGCCCTCTCACACAATGCAAGGACCCTCCTAGTCTGTCAGAGAGCCCTGTGATAAGGAGGAAGAACCCTTTCGAGGGTCCTCTCAGGCCTGGAATGGGCCCTCTCAGGCCTGGCATGGGCCCTCTCAGGCCTGGCATGGGCCCTCTCAGGCCTGGAATGGGCCCTCTCAGACATGGCATGGGCCCTCTCCAAGGGCATATTCAAGGGGGTACTCTGGCCACCCGCGGGTACCCCCTTGAACTGAGGGGCCAATTTTATTTTTGTCTAAGAGGCCTAAGCGGTCTTAGGGGTCCTTAGCTCGCCAGACGTGCCCTCGGTCGATTTGAGGGATGATTGGTCGACCCGTTAGGGGGCTCAGTCGGCCTGAAAAGGCCCTCAGTCGGACTGAAGGGGCCCTCAGTCAGCCTGAATGGCCCCTCAATCGGCTTTAGGGGCCATCAGTCGGCCTGAGTTAGTCTGAGGGAACCCTCAGTCGGCCTTAGGGGGCCCTCAGGCGCCCTGAAGGGGCCCTCAGTCGGGCTGAAGGGACACTCAGTCGGTCTGAGGGGCCCTCCGTTGGCCTGAGGGACTCTCAGTTGCCCTGAAGGGGCCCTCAGTCGGCCTTAGGGGCCCTCAGTGGGCCTGTGTTAGTCTGAGAGGACCCTCAGTCGGCCTTAGGGCCCTCAGTCGCCCTGAAGGGCCTTCAGTCGGCCTGAGCTAGTCAAGGGGACCCTCAGTCGGTCTTAGGGGGCCCTCAGTCGGCCTGAGGCGGCCAGTCGGCCCGAGGGGCACTCAGTCGGCCTGAGAAGCCCTCCGTTGGCCTGAGGAGCCCTCCGTTGGCCTGAGGTACCCTCAGTCGCACTCAGTCGCCCTTAGGGGCCCTCAGTCAGCCTGATTTAGTCTGAGGGGACCCTCAGTCGACCTTAGGGGACCCTCAGTCGGCCTTATAGACCCTCAGTCGGCCTGACCGGCCTTCAATCGTCCTGAAGGGGCCCTCAATCGGCCAGAGTTAGTCTGCGGGGACCCTCAGTCGGCCTAGGGGGCCCTCAGTCGGTCTGAGGGGTCCTCAGGTCGACCTGAGGGGGCCCTCAGTCGACCTGATGGGGACCCTCAGTCGCCCTGAGGGGGGCCTTCGGCCTGAGGGGCCCTGAGTCGACCTGAAGGGGCCCTGAGTCGGCGGTTCAAGGGGCCCTCAGTCGGCCTGAAGGGCCCAGTGAGCCTGAGGGACACTTAGTCGGTCTGAGGGACCCTTAGTCGGTCTGAGGGACCCTTAGTCGTCCTAGGATAGCCCTCGGATGGCCTGAGGAACCCTCGGTTGGCCTGAGATGGCCCTCGTCTGGTTTGAGGGTGCCCTTGGTTTACATGAGGTTGCCCTCGGACTGCCTGAGCCCTGAGGGGCCTTCTGCCGGTCTGAGGGACCGTCACTCCTCAGTCGGCCTGAGAGGCCATTGGTCGTCCTTGGATGGCCTTCGGATGGCCTAAGGAGGACGCTTGGTCGGCTTGAGATGGCCCTCGGCCGGCTTGAGAGGGCCCTCAGTCGGCATGATGGTGCCCTCGGTCTGCCTGAAGGGCCCACATTCGGCCTGAGATGGACCTTGGAGAGTCCAAATGGCCCTCGGTCGTCCTGAGGGAGCCCTCGGTCGGATCAAGGGACCTTCGATCGGCCTGAGGGTGGTGCACTCAGCCGCCCCTAGGGGACTTCGATCGACCTGCGGTAGCCTTTGGTGGGCCTGAGTGGACCTCAGTCGGCCTGAGGGTGCTCTCGGTCGGTCTGAAAGGCCTTCAGTCGGCCTAAGGGGCCCTGAACCGGTCTGACAAAAGAAAACGTTCGGTCAGCGTGAGGGACCCTCGTTCAAACTGTGGCGTCCTCGGTCGGCCTTAGATCGCCCTTGGCCGGTCTGTAGAGATCCCTGCTAGGCTCTTCAAGACCGATCTTCCAAGGCCTCGGTGGGCCCAACAGGCCCATATAGGTATGGGTGGAGCTTTTGCAAGAAAGTTGGTGGGACAAAATGTAATTTTGCTTGGTTGTTTTGCTTGGTTGAGTTGAAAATGACCATTGTAATGCCGGATGACCTCCAAATCTGGCAAGAGTTGCTGGGCAAAGCACAAAATTGGTGGGGCAGTGGCCCTACCATTTGAATAGGAAACTCCACCCGTGCATAGAGGTCTCTTTTAAGCCAGATAAGAACCGCTTCAACCTTCAGGATACTTTTCCTTGCTTCAAATCACGACTTAAAAACATGTCGGATCTGAGATTAACTTTTTATTTGCATTATATTCCCGCGCGCTCAACAACACATTTGCATTATTTACCCAACCCCCAGCACAACAACATTTGTTTCGCTGTTGTAGGGGTAAAAGGGTCATCAGTCTTGGAAAGGGGCCCTGACGCTCCGGGGGCCATAAAACTGGCCGCTGGTACTGCCTTGACGAAATCCTGGGTAGGCCTACCTATAGCCCTCTCAGGTCTGGAATGGGCCCAAATGACGTTTCGGATATTTATGGGGACTGCCCCCCCCCCCCCCCCTCCCTGTGACGGGCCCCCCGACCGGATGCACCTGTTTCGACAAAATGCTGGCTACGCCCCTGCATGTATGTGAATCTGAGTCTGTCTCATATTCTAAATCTCAAAACCTGTTTGTCTCATAACCTAAATCAAGTGATAGACTATTTGCATGATTATTAATTATTCTCTTACGAACATCAGCGATTGGCGATTGGTGTTTGTATAGTTTTAGTGATTCGCGAAGTGATTGGAATCTGCAATGCAACTGGCCATTCTTGTGCTTGCATAATTGTGTGCTGTGTTGTGTTCCAGTCGGATGTGTTTCATCAGCAGACTGCCGAGATAGTGCCGTGCAGATATACTACATAGAACTGGAGCTGTTACTGTCGGATGTGTTTCATCAGCAGACTGTCGAGATAGTGCAGTGTAGATATACTACATACAACTAGAGCTGTTACTGTCGGATGTGTTTCATCAGCAGACTGTCGAGATAGTGCAGTGCAGATATACTACATACAACTAGAGCTGTTACTGTCGGATGTGTTTCATCAGCAGACTGTCGATCAGGTGCCGTGCAGATATACTACATACAACTAGAGCTGTTACTGTCGGATGTGTTTCATCAGCAGACTGTCGAGATAGTGCAGTGCAGATATACTACATACAACTAGAGCTGTTACTGTCGGATGTGTTTCATCAGCAGACTGTCGATCAGGTGCCGTGCAGATATACTACATACAACTAGAGCTGTTACTGTCGGATGTGTTTCATCAGCAGACTGTCGAGATAGTGCAGTGTAGATATACTACATACAACTGGAGCTGTGCTGCTTATTTGGAGCGATTGGTGGCTCGTGCCGACCGCACGGGTTCCCTGACCGAAGGAACAGCTCCCTCCCTCTCCGCTTATCTTTCTCAATTGTCTCTGTCTCATTGAGGAAGACGATTCGAGGAAGGACATTTGCAGTACATCTCGGAATCAGCCAGTCTGCTAACAGCAGCAGTCCCTTTGAGCCAGCAGGTCAGCAGCTGTCCAGCTAACAACAGCAGTTCCTCTGATCCAGCAGGTCAGCTGCGGCTCTCCAGCTAACAGTGCAGCTCCTCTGATCCAGCAGGTCAGCAGCAGCTCTCCAGTCCGGAGAAGCCAACACATATGCTGCCCAGACCTGGGATCGAGCGCAAGTCTGACAGCATGCAGAATCTGGCAACGCACAAACCGAAACGGCCGCCACTGCCAAAGTCGAAAACGTTAGTTTTTCCTATGGAAAATTCGTTATTTTCAATAAGTTAAGCTAAATGAGACAGATACATGAGCTTCATAACTGTTGACTAACAGTAGTTCAGCTGACTGCCTGCTAGTCTCTGACCACTTTATGAAGTGTTAAATTTTACTTTATCCACATAAACAAAGCAAAAGTAGGAACATTACACCTTCCAAATAGTTCAGTACTTTTGCGTTATTCCAGAAATTCCGAGTCGTAATTCAACAACAATGTATCAATGTATCAACAATACTGGGAGTCATTACAGCAGTTTGTATCGTTACCTAATCAAGAATATCTTTAGGTATTTAAGCATTGGTTGCAGAAGGTATCAATGATGACGGTGATACATTAATGGCGTGGATGGAATGTCAGCAGCCCGGCCGTCAGAGTGAGCTGGGTGATTATTAATGGCGTGGATGGAATGTCTGCAGCCCGGCCGTCAGAGTGAGCTGGGTGATGTATTAATGGCGTGGATGGAATGTCAGCAGCCCGGCGTCAGAGTGAGCTGGGTGATATATTAATGGCGTGGATGGAATGTCAGCAGCCCGGCGTCAGAGTGAGCTGCATGTGCTTGCCAGGTTTGGAGCCGAGCTGAACAAGCGCAGTGTTGCCAGCAGTGCCAGTTCGGTGTTCAGTGAACACCTGGAGCGCTTCGCCAATCCCAGACAGGCGCTGGAGGAGGCGTACCGAAAGCTCAGCTCCGAAGACTGGTTAGTCCGCCAGCACACTGGCACGCGTGCTGTTAGAAGTACATGCATGACCTTTTGCAGATATGGCACCAATATAACTGAAACTAAGACGTTTTTACTCTTACTCACGAACTTGGTTTACATGGAAACTTGGTGACTGCGATTTCCAGTGTGCGTGTCCAATCATGTACCACTCGGTTACGGTTCCACCTTGGAATGATGAAGGTTTCATCAGAGTAAAAAGTTACCTGAACATATGCTTATGTTATGTTGAGTTATTCCACTTCACGCTGAATTTTGTTCCGGCATATGGTCGGATTAAAACAATACTTTTGGTTCCTTGAAGTTATTCTGATGCCACATCGCAAAAAAAAACTTAGAAGCCTATGCCTTTTCAACATCGTGACCGTTGGTTTTATTGTTTTGTATATACATATAATCCATAAGTCGTATTGAAAAAAATAGCATTGAGCTCTTGGTAAGATACAACTCAGTAGACTCGTAACCAATTCACCCAATCGCATCAACTCACCAACATGGTGCGATCAATCCTTTTGGTGACAACGATCATGATCTACTCTGCCAGCTGGAATGCAAGTTTGGTACGAAGACTTGGCATATTTCAACACATGTCTACGTATGACATACGACTGTGTGTCACAGTGTATGCCAGACACAGTGTGGTGACAGTGTGTGACAGTATGTGGCAGTGTATGGCAGTGTGTGACGGCGTGTGACGGCGTGTGACGGCGTATGCCAGTGTGTGACAGAATGTGACAGTGCATGGGAGTGTGTGACAGTGTATGACAGTGTGTGACTGTGTTTGACAGTGTGTGACAGTGTATGGCAGTGTCGTGGCAGTGTGTAACAGTGTATGACAGTGTATGGCAGTGTGGTGACAGTGTGTGACAGTGTATGGCAGTGTGGTGACAGTGTATGGCAGTGTGGTGACAGTGTGTGACAGTATATGGCAGTGTGGTGACAGTGTTTGACAGTGTGTGACAGTGTGGTGACAGTGTGGTGACAGTGTTTGACAGTGTGTGACAGTGTGGTGACAGTGTTTGACAGTGTATGGCAGTGTGGTGACAGTGTGTGACAGTGTTTGACAGTGTGTGACAGTGTATGGCAGTGTGGTGACAGTGTATGGCAGTGTGGTGACAGTGTTTGACAGTGTGTGACAGTGTGGTGACAGTGTGGTGACAGTGTTTGACAGTGTGTGACAGTGTGGTGACAGTGTTTGACAGTGTATGGCAGTGTGGTGACAGTGTGTGACAGTGTTTGACAGTGTGTGACAGTGTTTGACAGTGTGTGACAGTGTGTGGCAGTGTGGTGACAGTGTTTGACAGTGTATGACAGTGTGTGACAGTGTGTGACAGTGTATGGCAGTGTGGTGACAGTGTGTGACAGTGTGGTGACAGTGTGTGACAGTGTATGGCAGTGTGGTGACAGTGTGTGACAGTGTTTGACAGTGTATGGCAGTGTGGTGACAGTGTGTGACAGTGTGTGACAGTGTATGGCAGTGTGGTGACAGTGTGTGACAGTGTGGTGACAGTGTTTGACAGTGTATGGCAGTGTGGTGACAGTGTGTGACAGTGTTTGACAGTGTATGGCAGTGTGGTGACAGTGTGTGACAGTGTGTGACAGTGTATGGCAGTGTGGTGACAGTGTGTTACAGTGTGTGACAGTGTGTGACAGTGTGGTGACAGTGTGTGACAGTGTGTGACAGTGTTTGACAGTGTATGGCAGTGTGGTGACAGTGTGGTGACAGTGTGTGACAGTGTGTGACAGTGTATGGCAGAGTGTGACAGTGTGGTGACAGTGTATGGCAGTGTGGTGACAGTGTTTGACAGTGTGTGACAGTGTGTGACAGTGTGGTGACAGTGTATGGCAGTGTGGTGACAGTGTGTGACAGTGTGTGACAGTGTATGGCAGTGTGGTGACAGTGTGTTACAGTGTGTGACAGTGTGTGACAGTGTGGTGACAGTGTGTGACAGTGTGTGACAGTGTTTGACAGTGTATGGCAGTGTGGTGACAGTGTGGTGACAGTGTGTGACAGTGTGTGACAGTGTATGGCAGAGTGTGACAGTGTGGTGACAGTGTGTGACAGTGTTTGACAGTGTATGGCAGTGTGGTGACAGTGTTTGACAGTGTATGGCAGTGTGGTGACAGTGTGTGACAGTGTTTGACAGTGTATGGCAGTGTGGTGACAGTGTGTGACAGTGTTTGACAGTGTATGACAGTGTGGTGACAGTGTTTGACAGTGTATGGCAGTGTGTGACAGTGTGTGACAGTGTATGGCAGTGTGGTGACAGTGTTTGACAGTGTATGACAGTGTGTGACAGTGTATGGCAGTGTGGTGACAGTGTGGTGACAGTGTGTGACAGTGTGGTGACAGTGTGTGACAGTGTGTGACAGTGTATGGCAGTGTGGTGACAGTGTGTGACAGTGTGGTGACAGTGTGTGACAGTGTATGGCAGTGTGGTGACAGTGTGTGACAGAGTGTGACAGTGTATGGCAGTGTGGTGACAGTGTGTGACAGTGTGTGACAGTGTGTGACAGTGTATGGCAGTGTGGTGACAGTGTGGTGACAGTGTGTGACAGTGTGGTGACAGTGTGTGACAGTGTGTGACAGTGTATGGCAGTGTGGTGGCAGTGTGTGACAGTGTGGTGACAGTGTTTGACAGTGTATGGCAGTGTGGTGACAGTGTTTGACAGTGTGGTGACAGTGTGTGGCAGAGTGGTGACAGTGTTTGACAGTGTATGGCAGTGTGGTGACAGTGTTTGACAGTGTGGTGACAGTGTGTGGCAGAGTGGTGACAGTGTTTGACAGTGTATGGCAGTGTGGTGACAGTGTGTGACAGTGTATGACAGTGTTTGACAGTGTATGGCAGTGTGGTGACAGTGTGTGACAGTGTGGTGACAGTGTGTGACAGTGTATGGCAGTGTGGTGACAGTGTGTGACAGTGTGTGACAGTGTATGGCAGTGTGGTGACAGTGTGTGACAGTGTTTGACAGTGTATGGCAGTGTGGTGACAGTGTGTGACAGTGTGGTGACAGTGTGTGACAGTGTATGGCAGTGTGGTGACAGTGTGTGACAGTGTGTGACAGTGTATGGCAGTGTGGTGACAGTGTGTGACAGTGTTTGACAGTGTATGGCAGTGTGGTGACAGTGTGTGACAGTGTGTGACAGTGTATGGCAGTGTGGTGACAGTGTGTGACAGTGTGGTGACAGTGTGTGACAGTGTATGGCAGTGTGGTGACAGTGTGTGACAGTGTGTGACAGTGTATGGCAGTGTGGTGACAGTGTTTTACAGTGTGTGACAGTGTGGTGACAGTGTGTGACAGTGTGTGACAGTGTTTGACAGTGTATGGCAGTGTGGTGACAGTGTGTGACAGTGTGTGACAGTGTGGTGACAGAGTGTGACAGTGTGTGACAGTGTATGGCAGTGTGGTGACAGTGTGTGACAGTGTGTGACAGTGTGTGACAGTGTGTGACAGTGTGGTGACAGAGTGTGACAGTGTGTGACAGTGTATGGCAGTGTGGTGACAGTGTTTGACAGTGTATGACAGTGTGTGACAGTGTGTGACAGTGTGTGACAGTGTGTGACAGTGTATGGCAGTGTGGTGACAGTGTGTGACAGTGTGTGATAGTATATGGCAGTGTGGTGACAGTGTGTGACAGTGTTTGACAGTGTGGTGACAGTGTATGGCAGTGTGGTGACAGTGTTTGACAGTGTATGACAGTGTGTGACAGTGTTTGACAGTGTATGGCAGAGTGGTGACAGTGTTTGACAGTGTATGGCAGTGTGGTGACAGTGTTTGACAGTGTATGACAGTGTGTGACAGTGTATGACAGTGTGTGACAGTGTGTGACAGTGTATGGCAGTGTGGTGACAGTGTATGACAGTGTGTGACAGTGTGGTGACAGTGTGTGACAGTGTATGGCAGTGTGGTGACAGTGTGTGACAGTGTTTGACAGTGTTTGACAGTGTGTGACAGTGTGTGACAGTGTATGGCAGTGTGGTGACAGTGTGTGACAGTGTTTGACAGTGTATGGCAGTGTGGTGACAGTGTGTGACAGTGTGTGACAGTGTGTGACAGTGTATGGCAGTGTGGTGACAGTGTGTGACAGTGTGTGACAGTGTATGGCAGTGTGGTGACAGTGTGTTACAGTGTGTGACAGTGTGGTGACAGTGTGTGACAGTGTGTGACAGTGTGGTGACAGTGTGTGACAGTGTTTGACAGTGTGTGACAGTGTGGTGACAGTGTGTGACAGTGTATGACAGTGTATGGCAGTGTGGTGACAGTGTGTGACAGTGTTTGACAGTGTATGGCAGTGTGGTGACAGTATGGTGACAGTGTGTGACAGTGTGTGACAGTGTATGGCAGAGTGTGACAGTGTGGTGACAGTGTGTGACAGTGTATGACAGTATATGGCAGTGTGGTGACAGTGTGTGACAGTATATGGCAGTGTGGTGACAGTGTTTGACAGTGTATGGCAGAGTGGTGACAGTGTGTGACAGTGTATGGCAGTGTGGTGACAGTGTATGGCAGTGTGGTGACAGTGTGTGGCAGTGTGGTGACAGTGTGTGACAGTGTATGGCAGTGTGGTGACAGTGTGTGACAGTGTTTGACAGTGTATGACAGTGTGGTGACAGTGTTTGACAGTGTATGGCAGTGTGGTGACAGTGTTTGACAGTGTATGACAGTGTATGACAGTGTGTGACAGTGTGTGACAGTGTATGGCAGTGTGGTGACAGTGTGGTGACAGTGTGTGACAGTGTGGTGACAGTGTGTGACAGTGTATGGCAGTGTGGTGACAGTGTGTGACAGTGTGTGACAGTGTATGGCAGTGTGGTGACAGTGTGTTACAGTGTGTGACAGTGTGGTGACAGTGTGTGACAGTGTGTGACAGTGTTTGACAGTGTATGGCAGTGTGGTGACAGTGTGGTGACAGTGTGTGACAGTGTGTGACAGTGTGTGACAGTGTATGGCAGTGTGGTGACAGTGTTTGACAGTGTATGGCAGTGTGTGACAGTGTTTGACAGTGTATGGCAGTGTGGTGACAGTGTGTGACAGTGTGGTGACAGTGTATGGCAGAGTGGTGACAGTGTTTGACAGTGTATGGCAGTGTGGTGACAGTGTTTGACAGTGTATGGCAGTGTGTGACAGTGTATGGCAGTGTGGTGACAGTGTGTGACAGTGTGGTGACAGTGTATGGCAGAGTGGTGACAGTGTTTGACAGTGTATGGCAGTGTGGTGACAGTGTGTGACAGTGTGTGACAGTGTATGGCAGTGTGGTGACAGTGTGTTACAGTGTGTGACAGTGTGGTGACAGTGTGTGACAGTGTGTGACAGTGTTTGACAGTGTATGGCAGTGTGGTGACAGTGTGGTGACAGTGTGTGACAGTGTGTGACAGTGTATGGCAGAGTGTGACAGTGTGGTGACAGTGTGTGACAGTGTGTGACAGTATATGGCAGTGTGGTGACAGTGTTTGACAGTGTATGGCAGAGTGGTGACAGTGTTTGACAGTGTATGGCAGTGTATGGCAGTGTGGTGACAGTGTGTGACAGTGTGTGACAGTGTGGTGACAGTGTATGGCAGTGTGGTGACAGTGTGTGGCAGTGTGGTGACAGTGTGTGACAGTGTATGGCAGTGTGGTGACAGTGTGTGACAGTGTTTGACAGTGTATGACAGTGTGGTGACAGTGTTTGACAGTGTATGGCAGTGTGGTGACAGTGTGTGACAGTGTGGTGACAGTGTATGGCAGTGTGGTGACAGTGTGTGACAGTGTGTGACAGTGTATGGCAGAGTGTGATAGTGTGTGACAGTGTGTGACAGTGTGGTGACAGTATATGGCAGTGTGGTGACAGTGTTTGACAGTGTGTGACAGTGTGTGACAGTGTATGGCAGTGTGGTGACAGTGTGTGACAGTGTGTGACAGTGTATGGCAGTGTGGTGACAGTGTTTGACAGTGTATGACAGTGTGTGACAGTGTATGGCAGTGTGGTGACAGTGTGGTGACAGTGTGTGACAGTGTGGTGACAGTGTGTGACAGTGTGTGACAGTGTATGGCAGTGTGGTGGCAGTGTGTGACAGTGTGGTGACAGTGTTTGACAGTGTATGGCAGAGTGGTGACAGTGTTTGACAGTGTATGGCAGTGTGGTGACAGTGTGTGACAGTGTATGGCAGTGTGGTGACAGTGTGTGACAGTGTGGTGACAGTGTGTGACAGTGTATGGCAGTGTGGTGACAGTGTGTGACAGAGTGTGACAGTGTATGGCAGTGTGGTGACAGTGTGTGACAGTGTGTGACAGTGTGTGACAGTGTATGGCAGTGTGGTGACAGTGTGGTGACAGTGTGTGACAGTGTGGTGACAGTGTGTGACAGTGTGTGACAGTGTATGGCAGTGTGGTGGCAGTGTGTGACAGTGTGGTGACAGTGTTTGACAGTGTATGGCAGAGTGGTGACAGTGTTTGACAGTGTATGGCAGTGTGGTGACAGTGTGTGACAGTGTATGGCAGTGTGGTGACAGTGTGTGACAGTGTGGTGACAGTGTGTGACAGTGTATGGCAGTGTGGTGACAGTGTGTGACAGTGTGTGACAGTGTATGGCAGTGTGGTGACAGTGTGTGACAGTGTTTGACAGTGTATGGCAGTGTGGTGACAGTGTGTGACAGTGTGTGACAGTGTATGGCAGTGTGGTGACAGTGTGTGACAGTGTGGTGACAGTGTGTGACAGTGTATGGCAGTGTGGTGACAGTGTGTGACAGTGTTTGACAGTGTATGGCAGTGTGGTGACAGTGTGTGACAGTGTGTGACAGTGTATGGCAGTGTGGTGACAGTGTGTTACAGTGTGTGACAGTGTGGTGACAGTGTGTGACAGTGTGTGACAGTGTTTGACAGTGTATGGCAGTGTGGTGACAGTGTGTGACAGTGTGTGACAGTGTGGTGACAGAGTGTGACAGTGTGTGACAGTGTATGGCAGTGTGGTGACAGTGTGTGACAGTGTGTGACAGTGTGTGACAGTGTGTGACAGTGTGGTGACAGAGTGTGACAGTGTGTGACAGTGTATGGCAGTGTGGTGACAGTGTTTGACAGTGTATGACAGTGTGTGACAGTGTGTGACAGTGTGTGACAGTGTGTGACAGTGTATGGCAGTGTGGTGACAGTGTGTGACAGTGTGTGATAGTATATGGCAGTGTGGTGACAGTGTGTGACAGTGTTTGACAGTGTGGTGACAGTGTATGGCAGTGTGGTGACAGTGTTTGACAGTGTATGACAGTGTGTGACAGTGTTTGACAGTGTATGGCAGAGTGGTGACAGTGTTTGACAGTGTATGGCAGAGTGGTGACAGTGTGGTGACAGTGTGTGACAGTGTATGGCAGTGTGGTGACAGTGTGTGACAGTGTATGGCAGTGTGGTGACAGTGTTTGACAGTGTATGACAGTGTGTGACAGTGTATGACAGTGTGTGACAGTGTGTGACAGTGTATGGCAGTGTGGTGACAGTGTGTGACAGTGTGTGACAGTGTGGTGACAGTGTGTGACAGTGTATGGCAGTGTGGTGACAGTGTGTGACAGTGTTTGACAGTGTTTGACAGTGTGTGACAGTGTGTGACAGTGTATGGCAGTGTGGTGACAGTGTGTGACAGTGTTTGACAGTGTATGGCAGTGTGGTGACAGTGTGTGACAGTGTGTGACAGTGTGTGACAGTGTGTGACAGTGTATGGCAGTGTGGTGACAGTGTGTGACAGTGTGTGACAGTGTATGGCAGTGTGGTGACAGTGTGTTACAGTGTGTGACAGTGTGGTGACAGTGTGTGACAGTGTGTGACAGTGTGGTGACAGTGTGTGACAGTGTTTGACAGTGTGTGACAGTGTGGTGACAGTGTGTGACAGTGTATGACAGTGTATGGCAGTGTGGTGACAGTGTGTGACAGTGTTTGACAGTGTATGGCAGTGTGGTGACAGTATGGTGACAGTGTGTGACAGTGTGTGACAGTGCATGGCAGAGTGTGACAGTGTGGTGACAGTGTGTGACAGTGTATGACAGTATATGGCAGTGTGGTGACAGTGTGTGACAGTATATGGCAGTGTGGTGACAGTGTTTGACAGTGTATGGCAGTGTGTGACAGTGTTTGACAGTGTATGGCAGAGTGGTGACAGTGTGTGACAGTGTGGTGACAGTGTGTGACAGTGTATGGCAGTGTGGTGACAGTGTATGGCAGTGTGGTGACAGTGTGTGGCAGTGTGGTGACAGTGTGTGACAGTGTATGGCAGTGTGGTGACAGTGTGTGACAGTGTTTGACAGTGTATGACAGTGTGGTGACAGTGTTTGACAGTGTATGGCAGTGTGGTGACAGTGTTTGACAGTGTATGACAGTGTATGACAGTGTGTGACAGTGTGTGACAGTGTATGGCAGTGTGGTGACAGTGTGGTGACAGTGTGTGACAGTGTGGTGACAGTGTGTGACAGTGTATGGCAGTGTGGTGACAGTGTGTGACAGTGTGTGACAGTGTATGGCAGTGTGGTGACAGTGTGTTACAGTGTGTGACAGTGTGGTGACAGTGTGTGACAGTGTGTGACAGTGTTTGACAGTGTATGGCAGTGTGGTGACAGTGTGGTGACAGTGTGTGACAGTGTGTGACAGTGTGTGACAGTGTATGGCAGTGTGGTGACAGTGTTTGACAGTGTATGGCAGTGTGTGACAGTGTTTGACAGTGTATGGCAGTGTGGTGACAGTGTGTGACAGTGTGGTGACAGTGTATGGCAGAGTGGTGACAGTGTTTGACAGTGTATGGCAGTGTGGTGACAGTGTTTGACAGTGTATGACAGTGTGTGACAGTGTGTGACAGTGTATGGCAGTGTGGTGACAGTGTGTGACAGTGTTTGACAGTGTATGGCAGTGTGGTGACAGTGTGTGACAGTGTGTGACAGTGTATGGCAGTGTGGTGACAGTGTGTTACAGTGTGTGACAGTGTGGTGACAGTGTGTGACAGTGTGTGACAGTGTTTGACAGTGTATGGCAGTGTGGTGACAGTGTGGTGACAGTGTGTGACAGTGTGTGACAGTGTATGGCAGAGTGTGACAGTGTGGTGACAGTGTGTGACAGTGTGTGACAGTATATGGCAGTGTGGTGACAGTGTTTTACATTGTATGGCAGAGTGGTGACAGTGTTTGACAGTGTATGGCAGTGTGGTGACAGTGTGTGACAGTGTGTGACAGTGTGGTGACAGTGTGTGACAGTGTATGGCAGTGTGGTGACAGTGTATGGCAGTGTGGTGACAGTGTGTGGCAGTGTGGTGACAGTGTGTGACAGTGTATGGCAGTGTGGTGACAGTGTGTGACAGTGTTTGACAGTGTATGACAGTGTGGTGACAGTGTTTGACAGTGTATGGCAGTGTGGTGACAGTGTGTGACAGTGTGGTGACAGTGTATGGCAGTGTGGTGACAGTGTGTGACAGTGTGTGACAGTGTATGGCAGAGTGTGATAGTGTGTGACAGTGTGTGACAGTGTGGTGACAGTATATGGCAGTGTGGTGACAGTGTTTGACAGTGTGTGACAGTGTGTGACAGTGTATGGCAGTGTGGTGACAGTGTGTGACAGTGTGTGACAGTGTGTGACAGTGTGGTGACAGTGTTTGACAGTGTATGGCAGTGTGGTGACAGTGTGTGACAGTGTGTGACAGTGTGTGACAGTGTTTGACAGTGTATGGCAGTGTGGTGACAGTGTTTGACAGAGTATGGCAGTGTGTGACAGTGTGGTGACAGTGTATGGCAGTGTGGTGACAGTGTTTGACAGTGTGTGACAGTGTTTGACAGTGTATGGCAGTGTGGTGACAGTGTTTGACAGTGTGTGACAGTGTGTGACAGTGTATGGCAGTGTGTGACAGTGTATGGCAGTGTGTGACAGTGTATGGCAGTGTGTGACAGTGTTTGACAGTGTATGGCAGTGTGGTGACAGTGTTTGACAGTGTGTGACAGTGTGTGACAGTGTGGTGACAGTGTGTGACAGTGTGTGACAGTGTATGGCAGAGTGTGACAGTGTGTGACAGTGTGTGACAGTGTATGGCAGTGTGGTGACAGTGTGTGACAGTGTGGTGACAGTGTGTGACAGTGTATGGCAGTGTGGTGACAGTGTGTGACAGTGTGTGACAGTGTGGTGACAGTGTTTGACAGTGTATGACAGTGTGTGACAGTGTATGGCAGTGTGGTGACAGTGTGTGACAGTATATGGCAGTGTGGTGACAGTGTTTGACAGTGTGTGACAGTGTGGTGACAGTGTGTGACAGTGTATGGCAGTGTGGTGACAGTGTGGTGACAGTGGGTGACAGTGTGTGACAGTGTGTGACAGTGTGTGACAGTGTGTGACAGTGTTTGACAGTGTGTGACAGTGTGTGACAGTGTGTGACAGTGTATGACAGTGTATGGCAGTGTGGTGACAGTGTTTGACAGTGTGTGACAGTGTTTGACAGTGTATGGCAGTGTGTGACAGTGTATGGCAGTGTTTGACAGTGTATGGCAGTGTGTGACAGTGTATGGCAGTGTGTGACAGTGTATGGCAGTGTGTGACAGTGTTTGACAGTGTGTGACTGTGTTTGAAAGTGTGTGACAGTGTGTGTAAGTGTGTGTCAGTGTGTGACAATATATGACAGTGTGTGACAGCTGACGGTGACCCCGGCAGGGAGCGGGAGGTGTCGGGTCTGACGGACCTGGTCCGTCTGTTCCGGCACCACCCGGAGGCCATCGGCGGCGACCTGAAGGCCATCATGGCCGCCATTGTGAACCAGATGAAGAACCTGCGCTCGCAGGTGCTGCGTGCAGCTGTGCAGACCAGTGCCGAGATGTTCCAGCACTTCGGCAAAGCAATCGAGACGGTGAGAACGGCTCGACTGGCTTCAGTAACGGCTCTGTCAACTACACGCGCACGGCCGGGGTCTGCGCCAACCACGAACGGCCAGGGGGTGATTTCAGCCCCCACCACTAAGATCTCGAAAACCACGCAATGTACCGACAAGCGGAAAACGGCGTTAGATATCTCGAGACATGTTGTATCGAAAGTGTATTGGTCTTTGTAATGGCAGGTCAATATTGAGGTCACCAGAGATCATCAAAGGTAAAATTTTCCAGTTGTAGGACTTCGCTCCAGAACCCACCAGCTATCTCAAAAACTATGATAGCTAGGAACAAACGGAAACAAGCAATGGAAAGCTCTTGCAAAATCCAATGGCTCGGATGTCCTCAAACCTTATCGCAGGTCAATAGTTTAGGCTCCAGAGGTCACCAAAGGTCAAAAAGACTATTTTTGGCAAAGCTGTTTTTCGCAAATAACACTTTACCTAAACTTTACCTAATAAAGATAGGGAAATAATTTTGACTTCATCGTGTTTGTCTCGTCAAAGCGCTTCGAATCATATTCATGTTGGCCAGGTTAGGTCAACATATAAATTTGACCTCAGGTCAAGGTCAAGTGGTGACCCAAGTAGGTCATGTTGCATATTGGGAGACGTGTCTCGATGAGACAAACACATTAGAACCGGTTTCACTTCTCGATCTTCATTCTGTCGACAGTTATATACAACACAAGTGTTGGTGACCTCGGATGACCTCGGCTGACCCTGTATGGGCCACTGGACACAAATTTGCACCTGGGTCATCATTAATGGCCTATGATAGCATGATCCAGAAGTAATCTGGCTGCTATCATGCGTATCCTCGGAATAGGAAGCATTTGAATATTTCCCCATTTACTCTTTTCCCCAATGTGGAGGTCACGAAATTGACCCGACCTTAAGTCACCGATATAAACAAAATCGATATAAACGAATTGTATGTACCTATGGCCTTATGAAATGCTGTAAGTTTGAAACCGATCGGCTAAACACTGTGGCTGTGGTATGACCGCAAACGTTTTTTTTGGAGGTGGAGTCACGTGACCTTGCCTAATGCCTGGTGACCTGACCTGAGATGACCCGAGGTAAAACAATTCAGTATATGTGGGTAATTGATGCCCAAACAGCCGTGCAAAATTTGGCGGCGTTGCGCACCACCTTTTTCCGCTATTCATGAAACACCGGAGGGGGGGGGGAGCGGAAATCAGGCCGTGCCCGTGTTAACATGGTTGCCCTAAGTCAATAGTTTAGGCTCCAGAGGTCACCAAAGGTCAAAAAGACTATTTTTGGCAAAACTGTTTTTCGCAAATAACACTTTACCTAAACTTTACCTAATAAAGATAGGGAAATTATTTTGACTTCATCGTGTTTGTCTCGTCAAAGCGCTTCGAATCATATTCATGTTGGCCAGGTTGGGTCAAAATTTGGCGGCGTTCCGGGCATGGGTGGAATTTTACCTCAAATGTTTTTGTGACGAAATATCATATTGGTTAGCATTGTTGCTTGGATGATATAAAAATGCATATTTGGTTGCCAGGAAACATTCAAATCTGTCAAATGTTGATGGGGTTGGTGTGACAAAATGTAACGTGGGTGTGACTAAGTGACACTTGTCACTTAGTCACACACTTTGATTGGGAAACTCAAACTCCGCCTGTACACAACGCGACTTAATCAGGGATATTTGTTCCCATCGTGTCTCCAGGTCTATTGGACCAATTGCAAAAGTCAAAAGAATTTCGATAGCGTTGGGCAATTTGTTGAAGGACATTTATTGCTGTTGACCTCAGGGTCGCTGATGCGTCATTGGTCAGGTTCTTCATAGGCTCGACTTTTGACAGCGTTTATCAAAAAGTATCTTATATATTTTAAGGAAAGACCTTATCTTTGAAGGGAAATCAGTCACTTATAATGAGGGGTTTACACTGAGAAAGCAGTTTTGAAGGCCATGTCGAGAAATCATTGATGGATATTTGGTTCAATTGGTTGTAAGGACCTGTCGGATATAGTTGATGTTTTATCCTGAAATTTGGCGCTGTGTCGAAATCGAAAATCTTCATATGGTAGCATGCGTTAAAAGCAGCGTTACCGGACCAGCGAGCGAAACCTTCGCCAATATTGCCAATAACAATATTATGGTAGGTATGTAAACAATTATAAGATAATCATTACATTAGTACATACTACTTTGATACATAATTATGTTTACATTAGTTCCGTGTTTTTTACATCTTCTTTCGAAGCACAAAATGTCATAACAACATGCGTCACTTTTGAAATTCGCGCCACTTCTCGCAATCTCGCAAACAATGAATATTCGAGTCTATGTTTTCGAAATATAGTGCTTTTGAAAATTTATTTTTAGGGTATATCTAGATATTCAAGACTGTCAGGTGCGAATACCCTTATTAGCACATTCACAGCGATTTGGCAATGTGGATGGTTTCCTTTAAAGGGAAATAATGACCTTTTCCAACAAAAATGGAGTTATCACTTGAAATCGACAGATGAGACTAAAATGTATTGTAAATATATTACATTTCGCATATAAACATTCCTACCGAAATATATTTCAAGTTAAAGTTGATAAGCGTTCCACACTTTTAACGACCGGTGCTCTCAAGTACTTGGTAACGAATTTCGGTGTTCACCAAAATCCGTTATTGCTTTTTGACGAAATGGTATGGAAAATATGCCTTCCACTCTGTTTATCGTGATTATGTCCCCTACAGACCTTAAAAATCAACAAACATTGAATAAAAAGGCAACCAAATTATCAGTTACCTTATGCAGCCAACGACGACCTAGTTAGTGGTTGCGACCCTCAATTTTTGACAATTGGTTCATGTATTTTCAACATTAGGAGTTTTGCTTTGTTGTGTCTCTGGCTTTACATAACACTAGGCTTAAGCTTATCATAAAACCTATTTTTTTAATCATCCTGAAACAATGAAAAAATGACAATGAAATCGGAAATTCACCTAAGCACCCAACGGCGACCTATTTAGTGTCGGCGATTTGTTTCATTGACCAATCAGGGACGTTGTCACGCTTTCTGACGCACTTACTTCATTGCTGGCCCTATGACTTGTTTACAAATCAACATTCAAACCAGAGATAGTGATGGATCATACTGTTCGTCACCATATACTGGGTGGGTCAGAAAAAAGTACCTTGGGATTTGTGTCTCGTGCTTTTGAATGACACACGTGCCATTCAAAAGCACGAGACACTGGTAATTTTGGCATGTATATAGCAAATAAATGGCAAGATAGATTGTCCCAGAATCTAGCCTGTGGAAATGTGGACTGACCAACAAAAGGCGTTCTGTGTTGAGACATACTTGTTGACCAATTCTCTTGACGAAACCAGAAGACGGTACTTGAAAAAGTTAAATTTGGATCACCGGAGGCTCGACCTTGCCCCTGGGAGCAGGTCTATTCAGACCTGGGTCAAATAGTTTCGCAGTTTCGGATCGGTGACCAAGAACAAGCAGCCTGGAAGAACTCGTACCGTCAGGACGGAGGCCGACATTCCGCGGGTGGCCGACTCGGTTCTCCAGAGCCCGCAGCGGTCGACTCGGCGACGATCGCAGCCCCTGGACACACATAGGTTAACTCTGCGCCGGATAATGAAGAGGGATCTAGGACTGTACTGTACCCATACCGCCGGTCAATCCAGTATCAGTCGACCCCGTGTGACAGGGAGCGTCGGATCACCATGGCCGAGTGGTCCGGATAATGAAGGGGGATCTAGGACTGTACTGGACCCATACCGCCGGTCAATCCATCATCAGTCGACCCCGTGTGACAGGGAGCGTCGGATCACCATGGCCGAGTGGTCCGGATAATGAAGGGGGATCTAGGACTGTACTGGACCCATACCGCCGGTCGATCCATCATCAGTCGACCCCGTGTGACAGGGAGCGTCGGATCACCATGGCCGAGTGGTCCGGATAATGAAGGGGGATCTAGGACTGTACTGGACCCATACCGCCGGTCAATCCAGTATCAGTCGACCCCGTGTGACAGGGAGCGTCGGATCACCATGGCCGAGTGGTCCGGATAATGAAGGGGGATCTAGGACTGTACTGGACCCATACCGCCGGTCAATCCAGTATCAGTCGACCCCGTGTGACAGGGAGCGTCGGATCACCATGGCCGAGTGGTCCGGATAATGAAGGGGGATCTAGGACTGTACTGGACCCATACCGCCGGTCAATCCAGTATCAGTCGACCCCGTGTGACAGGGAGCGTCGGATCACCATGGCCGAGTGGTTTGAGCAGAACCCGCAGGTGTTCTACAGATTGTGGTTTAGTGACGAGGCGCACTTTCTGTTGAATGGATACGTGAACACCTACAACGCCGTGCACTGGGGTACAACATGACCGGACCAGGTGTTCAGCAAGCCTCTCCACAGCCAGAAGGTGAAGGCATGGCTGGCGATGAGGCATGGTGGAGGGACCATCGGCCCCTTTTTCTTCAAGAACGATAACGGCGTGGTGGTGACAAACAACTCCGCGGGTTACATCCAGACTGCACTGGGATCCTTTTGGAAAGAACTGGAGAGGATGTCACTTAACCCGCGCGGCGCTGGGGTCTCCAGCCGAACGCGCGGCGCTGGGGGGGTAAATTTTACCCCCCTCGTATCTTCCGAACCAATAACCGCAGCGAGACGCGCAATGCGGCGATCGCAAGCTCTCAACGAGAAGAATCGAATGCATACTCGAAATTCTTAAAATAAGGTCACATGTCAGGTCACGGTCAGGTCAAATGTAAAATGTAAGTATTTGAGTTTTTGGGGCTATACTTTCCATCCAAAGCCTTATATTGCAACTATTATCTCACAAAGTGCTCCAGAGTGTATAATGCATTTCCCGCATAAGTAAAAGTGAAATTGTAAGCAAAGGTCAAGGTCAAGGTCAGGTCACACAAGGTCACAGGTCTACGAAAGCCATGCGACACATGTTGTATGGGTTATTTTGCACGTATAATTCGATAGAAGCAGCCATTTTCACAGCCTGGCACCATATAATCGTCCTCAGGTCAAGGTCAGGCCACAATAAGGTCAAAATTTGAAATTGATTAATCTAAATAAACATTGCATGTTTCTAGACCAGTTTTGTCTTCGAAATACAGTGGTGGCAAATTATGTCTATTTTACAAATTATGTAAATTATGTCTGTATGTCTGTATGTCTGTATGTCTGTATGTATGTATGTCTGTATGTATGTATGTCTGTATGTCTGTATGTCTGTATGTCTGTATGTCTGTATGTCTGTATGTCTGTATGTCTGTATGTCTGTATGTCTGTATGTCTGTATGTATGTATGTCTGTATGTCTGTATGTCTGTATGTCTGTATGTCTGTGTGTCTGTATGTCTGTATGTCTGTATGTCTGTATGTCTGTATGTCTGTATGTCTGTATGTCTGTATGTCTGTATGTCTGTATGTCTGTATGTCTGTATGTCTGTATGTCTGTATGTCTGTATGTCTGTATGTCTGTATGTCTGTATGTCTGTATGTCTGTATGTCTGTATGTCTGTATGTCTGTATGTCTGTATGTCTGTATGTCTGTATGTCTGTATGTCTGTATGTCTGTATGTCTGTATGTCTGTATGTCTGTATGTCTGTATGTCTGTATGTCTGTATGTCTGTATGTCTGTATGTCTGTATGTCTGTATGTCTGTATGTCTGTATGTCTGTATGTCTGTATGTCTGTATGTCTGTATGTCTGTATGTCTGTATGTCTGTATGTCGGTATGTCGGTATGTCGGTATGTCGGTATGTCGGTATGTCGGTATGTCTGTATGTCTGTATGTCTGTATGTCTGTATGTCTGTATGTCTGTATGTCGGTATGTCGGTATGTCTGTATGTCTGTATGTCTGTATGTCTGTATGTCTGTATGTCTGTATGTCTGTATGTCTGTATGTCTGTATGTCTGTATGTCTGTATGTCTGTATGTCTGTATGTCTGTATGTCTGTATGTCTGTATGTCTGTATGTCTGTATGTCTGTATGTCTGTATGTCTGTATGTCTGTATGTCTGTATGTCTGTATGTCTGTATGTCTGTATGTCTGTATGTCTGTATGTCTGTATGTCTGTATGTCTGTATGTCTGTATGTCTGTATGTCTGTATGTCTGTATGTCTGTATGTCTGTATGTCTGTATGTCTGCATGTCTGTATGTCTGTATGTCTGTATGTCTGTATGTCTGTATGTCTGTATGTCTGTATGTCTGTATGTCTGTATGTCTGTATGTCTGTATGTCTGTATGTCTGTATGTCTGTATGTCTGTATGTCTGTATGTCTGTATGTATGTATGTATGTATGTCTGTATGTCTGTATGTCTGTATGTCTGTATGTATGTATGTCTGTATGTCTGTATGTCTGTATGTCTGTGTGTATGTATGTCTGTATGTCTGTATGTCTGTATGTCTGTATGTCTGTATGTCTGTATGTCTGTATGTCTGTATGTATGTATGTCTGTATGTCTGTATGTCTGTATGTCTGTATGTCTGTATGTCTGTATGTCTGTATGTCTGTATGTCTGTATGTCTGTATGTCTGTATGTCTGTATGTCTGTATGTCTGTATGTCTGTATGTCTGTATGTCTGTATGTCTGTATGTCTGTATGTCTGTATGTCTGTATGTCTGTATGTCTGTATGTCTGTATGTCTGTATGTCTGTATGTCTGTATGTCTGTATGTCTGTATGTCTGTATGTCTGTATGTCTGTATGTCTGTATGTCTGTATGTCTGTATGTCTGTATGTCTGTATGTCTGTATGTCTGTATGTCTGTATGTCTGTATGTCTGTATGTCTGTATGTCTGTATGTCTGTATGTCTGTATGTCTGTATGTCTGTATGTCTGTATGTCGGTATGTCGGTATGTCGGTATGTCTGTATGTCTGTATGTCTGTATTTATTTATTTATTTTATTTATTTATTCGTTCTATCACCAACAGAGAATGCCTCCACTTACAGGTGAAGTCAAATACAATATAAACATAAGTTAGTTGCTTGGTCAGATATACATATAAAAATAAGTTAGTCACTTGGTCACAATATCACAGTTGGCTTACATACTTGATGACGATGCGTTTAAAAGCACAGAACGTGTCATTAAAAACGTCAGCATGGTTTGTGCAATTTAAAAAGGCGTTCGCCACACGCGGCAAACGACAAAACATTCCCGACTGCACAGTGATCACACGCGCGCGAGGTTCACCGAACAGTTTGTTGGCGCGAGTAGACCCAGTAGGGGCGTGTAAAGCAAAACTGGAAAGTAGATCCGCGCAGTCGATTTTTTGCCGGAAAATGTTTCGGATAAAGAGAATGTCGTGCTGCGTTCGACGGGAATTGAGAGAGGGAAGCGTGAAATGATGCAGCAAATTTTCGTACGAGAGGGAGGGTGCGTGTCCGGATGAAGTGTGACTGAGTAGCCACATGAGGAATTTGTGCTGAACTCGGTCTACTCGCGCCGTGTGGGTTTTGGCCGCCCCCGTCCATATCACACTACCGTACTCCAGGATAGACCGTACGTTGGCGAAGTACGCGGTTAACAAAGCTGATCTGCGGAACTTCCCTGGTCTAATACCGGTCTGGAAAGATCGCATGAGAAGACCGAGGGCTCGGTTAGCCCGTTTCACTGCGTGGTCAACATGCCGGGCAAACGTCAGTTTGCTGTCAATAATAATGCCAAGGTCACGGATCCGGTCGACATGCTCTAAAACAGTACCTCCTATGCTATATGCGATCTGGACAGGTGCGCGTCTCAGGG
This sequence comes from Chirona hameri, assembly GCA_036785665.1. Classification (NCBI taxonomy): domain Eukaryota; kingdom Metazoa; phylum Arthropoda; class Thecostraca; order Balanomorpha; family Balanidae; genus Chirona; species Chirona hameri. Next base: position 4,424 of record JAXIVJ010004482.1, on the reverse strand, counting down.
TCACAGTGAACGACTGGCACTTTGACGGGTTAAGCGTGAGACCCCAGCAGGCGGACCAAGCCGTGAGGCGGTCGACGTCGCGCTGCAGCTCCTGACAGTCGGAAGGGGATGTAATCCTACGGATTTTTTTTTTGTATGTCTGTATGTCTGTATGTCTGTATGTCTGGATGTCTGTATGTCGGTATGTCGGTATGTCTGTATGTCTGTATGTCTGTATGTCTGTATGTCTGTATGTCTGTATGTCTGTATGTCTGTATGTCTGTATGTCTGTATGTCTGTATGTCTGTATGTCTGTATGTCTGTATGTCTGTATGTCTGTATGTCTGTATGTCTGTATGTCTGTATGTCTGTATGTCTGTATGTCTGTATGTCTGTATGTCTGTATGTCTGTATGTCTGTATGTCTGTATGTCTGTATGTCTGTATGTCTGTATGTCTGTATGTCTGTATGTCTGTATGTCTGCATGTCTGTATGTCTGTATGTCTGTATGTCTGTATGTCTGTATGTCTGTATGTCTGTATGTCTGTATGTCTGTATGTCTGTATGTCTGTATGTCTGTATGTCTGTATGTCTGTATGTCTGTATGTCTGTATGTCTGTATGTCTGTATGTCTGTATGTCTGTATGTCTGTATGTCTGTATGTCTGTATGTCTGTATGTCTGTATGTCTGTATGTCTGTATGTCTGTATGTCTGTATGTCTGTATGTCTGTATGTCTGTATGTCTGTATGTCTGTATGTCTGTATGTCTGTATGTCTGTATGTCTGTATGTCTGTATGTCTGTATGTCTGTATGTCTGTATGTCTGTATGTCTGTATGTCTGTATGTCTGTATGTCTGTATGTCTGTATGTCTGTATGTCTGTATGTCTGTATGTCTGTATGTCTGTATGTCTGTATGTCTGTATGTCTGTATGTCTGTATTTCTGTATATCTGTATGTCTGTATGTCTGTATGTCTGTATGTCTGTATGTCTGTATGTCTGTATGTCTGTATGTATGTATGTCTGTATGTCTGTATGTCTGTATGTCTGTATGTATGTATGTCCTGTATGTCTGTATGTCTGTATGTCTGTATGTCTGTATGTCTGTATGTCTGTATGTATGTATGTCTGTATGTCTGTATGTCTGTATGTCTGTATGTCTGTATGTCTGTATGTCTGTATGTCTGTATGTCTGTATGTCTGTATGTCTGTATGTCTGTATGTCTGTATGTCTGTATGTCTGTATGTCTGTATGTCTGTATGTCTGTATGTCTGTATGTCTGTATGTCTGTATGTCTGTATGTCTGTATGTCTGTATGTCTGTATGTCTGTATGTCTGTATGTCTGTATGTCTGTATGTCTGTATGTCTGTATGTCTGTATGTCTGTATGTCTGTATGTCTGTATGTCTGTATGTCTGTATGTCTGTATGTCTGTATGTCTGTATGTCTGTCTGTCTGTCTGTCTGTCTGTCTGTCTGTCTGTCTGTCTGTCTGTCTGTCTGTCTGTCTGTCTGTCTGTCTGTCTGTCTGTCTGTCTGTCTGTCTGTCTGTCTGTCTGTCTGTCTGTCTGTCTGTCTGTCTGTCTGTCTGTCTGTCTGTCTGTCTGTCTGTCTGTCTGTCTGTCTGTCTGTCTGTCTGTCTGTCTGTCTGTCTGTCTGTCTGTCTGTCTGTCTGTCTGTCTGTCTGTCTGTCTGTCTGTCTGTCTGTCTGTCTGTCTGTCTGTCTGTCTGTCTGTCTGTCTGTCTGTCTGTCTGTCTGTCTGTCTGTCTGTCTGTCTGTCTGTCTGTCTGTCTGTCTGTCTGTCTGTCTGTCTGTCTGTCTGTCTGTCTGTCTGTCTGTCTGTCTGTCTGTCTGTCTGTCTGTCTGTCTGTCTGTCTGTCTGTCTGTCTGTCTGTCTGTCTGTCTGTCTGTCTGTCTGTCTGTCTGTCTGTCTGTCTGTCTGT
>JAXIVJ010004481.1:75000-82467 GCA_036785665.1 Chirona hameri | reverse complement strand
GTTTTGTCTCAGGGTGTATATAACACTATGCTTTAGCTCCCATTGACAAATATTCCATTTTCCCAAAAAAAACAACAAACAATGAGAAAACCTGACAATGAAATTGGAAGTTCACTATGCACCCAACGGCGACATATTTAGTGTCGGCGATTTGTATTGCAATGACATTGTCACGCTTCTCGGCGCACTTACACCATTTTTGTTCAGTGTATTCAACGTTTGAACAGATCGAAAGAAAAGCACAGATATGTCGCCTTCTCAATAGTGAAGGGAGAAACACCGATCAAGCACTCCTAGATATGTACTTGTTTTTGTAATAAAAAAAAAATCGAAAATAGAAAAAGTTATGATTTCATTTTTAAATTGAGACTCGATCAATTTGATACCATACATGTTGCATAAGATAACGCACGGAAAAAAAGTCAAAAGGGTGAATATTTCCCTTTAAAGGGAAATATTGATCTTTTTTATTTATTTTCATGCTTATCTTAAATGACACATGTATGGTATCATAATTCATCGCGTCCTCAATTTGTCCCTCGGCTGTATATAAGTGAAATAACAACTTTTTCTCTCAATCATTACCATTTGGGGAAATGTAATATCTGTGCATGTGTGATGGTGACGACGTATGATACCTTTCTCTATATCTAACGGGCATATCTCTGGCGCTTTTATTCTTTGAATCACTGTAACAATGTCGTGAAACAAATCGCCGACACTTAATAGGTCGCCGTTGGGTGGCATAAAGTAATTTTTCAATTTCATTGCACTTTTTTCGATTGTTAGTTGATTGTTTATGGAAAAAGTGATATATTTTAATAATAAGCTAAAGCACATTGTATTATATACAAGCAAGAGACAAAACTATACAACACTCCTAATGTTGAAAATAAATGAACTCCAGTACGCCGGTTCACGATGGATTATTGCGCTTGAAAAGTTTCTGAAAAGATTCTTGAAATGTTTGAAAAACTTCACAACTTATAAATGCGTTTTTTGGGCTAGAAGTTTTCCTATAATTTGGTTTAGATATGTTGGTAAGAATACAATATTGTTTACAAAATTACGGTTTTGGTGGCCATAAGCAAAATAAATATTGATAGAATCTTACTGAAACTTTCAGGATGTTTCAAGGAAGATTATATCAATACTTATCTTGCTTATTACCACTCAAACCGAATTTTATCACATATTTTAGTCTTACCAACATATTACAAAATTATGAGGGACATCTCTTGCCAAAAGTCCGCATGTAAAGTTGCATAGTCTTTCAAAACTTTAGATTCTTTCAAGAAACTTTTTCAGGCGCAATAATCCTCAGTGAAAACGGCTATTATGACAATGGGTTTAAAAAAAAACTTGAGGGTCGCAAGGTCCCAACCTAAACTAGGCCGTCGTGGGTGCATAAGTTAACGCCTATATTGGATACCTTTGATTCAATGTTTGTTGATTGTTAAGGCTAGTAGGGCACATATAATAAGACATAATGCGAGTGCAAGACATATTTTCCATGCATTTCGTCAAATGCAATACCGATTTTGAGTAGGAGACCGAAATTCGTTACCAAGTACTTGATGGAGTGCCGGTCGTTGCTATTAGGGAATAGTTCACCTTTATATGGGTTTTAGACTGAGATATCATATTTGTAGAGCTCAGATCGAAAAATGGGTTGTGTGAGAAGAAAAAACAGCTCCCTACGCTAAGTATATTTCCACACAGGCCATGTGTGGACCCCCTTTGTAAGACGCTGTTTTCGGGTCCGTCACAGACGGTGTTTTCGTTACAAGCAGTCTGCGTATATATGCCTAAAGTCCTGCGTTATTGTGTCAATAGTTTCCATATCCAAGCTGCCATATGCAATGGACGTCATAATTATTGTCATGAAGTTTGTTATGGCCATGAAGGAGGAAAAGAAAACATGCCTATTTTTCGACGGATATCCATAAATCGTCGAAACAAATGCCATATTGTTTTTTCAGATCAGAATATCCCGTATAGCTAAATTTCAAGATACTCAAGGTCACCTTGTTCCCTTTTAACACGCGCCCTTGAGGGGCCTCTGATAATTACACGCACTGGAGGGGGGGGGGATTTCGCCCCCCCCCCCCCTATGATATCGAAACCACGCTAACGAGCAAGAAGCAGAAAACGGTGGTTAGATAGCTCGAGACAAATCTCTATCGAAAGTTTATTCGTCCTTTTTAAGGTCCAGGTCAAAATTGAGATCACCAAAAGTCATCAAAGGTCATATTTTCAAGTTTTAGGCCTTCTCTTGGACACCCCCATAATATCTCGGGAATTAATTTTATTTTGATAGCTAGCAGAAAACGGGTAGAAAAAATTAATCGAAAGCTCTTGAAAATGCAATAAGTGTCTTTAGATTTGAGCTCAGATCAATAGTTTAGCATCCAGGGTCATGAAATGTCAAAAGGTTTATTTTTGGCAAAACTGTTTTTCGCAATACTTTATTTACCTAATAAAGGTAAGGCAATGCCGTTTGACACCATCGTGTTGTCTAGTCAAGGCACTTCGAATCTATATTCCATGTTGAGCAGTTAATTCAACTGATAATTTGACCTCAGGTCAAGGTCAAGTGGTGACCCAAGTTGTCCATGTGGCATATCGGGAGACGTTGTCTCGACGAGACAAACACATTGGTACCATTTTATATTCTCTAGTCCTTCATTGTATTGCGATAGTTATTGACAAAACATAACGAAATTGACCTGACCTTAGGTCACCGATATTAGAAATCCCGAGATAAAAAATTGTTGGTATCTATGACCTGATTGAATCCTGCAAAGTTTGAAACCGATCGCTTAAGAAACTGTGGTTGTCGGTATGCTAACTGCAAACGTTTCTGGGATTGGGGGTCATCACGTGACCCTGGTCTGGTGACTGACCTGAGATGACTCAAGGTTAATGAAACTTCTGCATGATGTGGAAGTTCATTGCCAAATTAGGTATGCAAAAAAACGGACTCGCGCAGCGCCGCAGTTTTGCGCTATCCTCGAAAAACCGGAGGAGGGGGGGGGGCGGATTTCGACCCCCCCCCCCCACCCTCCCCAAGGCACGTGTTAACGCGTGAAACGCTTATCACTTTAACTTGATACAGATTTCGGTGGAATTGTTCATATGCAAAAAAAGGTGATCAATTTACAATATATATTGGTCTCGTCTGTCGATTTCAAGAAGAACTCCAGTGTGGTGGGAAAATGTAAATATTCCCTTAAGTGAGCGTCCCTGTCTTATTCGCTTCAAACTCCAACCTCAACCCTAGTGATATGCCACTCGATTTGCAAATCCATGCTGCAGCGGTCGGTCATTGATGCTATTGCAATCCAGCTGCAGCGGTCGTCCATTGATGCTATTGCAATCCTAGCTGGCAGCGGTCGTCCATTGATGCTATTGCAATCCAGGGCTCAGCGGGTCGCCATTGATGCCTATTGCTCTGCGTAATTTATTCTGTTTGCTTTATTTGGACGTTCATATCTCGACGGGCTAATTTTAGCTATCACTCTGCAGCAATAAGCCAAGGGCAATAACCTGCACCCAATCAGCACAAATTTGGCTGAAGGTGCGCCTGATTGCTCACTTCTTTTCCGAATTGCCGTCATCTATCGCGCATCCATCTGTGAAAGTGCTGCCAGCCACGCGGTGCTGGATGGGATGCGCGCTTGGATAGGATGCGCGCTGGAATGGGATGCGCGCTGGATGGATGCGACATGCGATGGCCTATGCGCAATGCGCACAGGCCAAATAACATAGCCGGCCAGTCGGTGCCGGTGGAGCTCCACCTCACCTGTCTCCCGCGTCTCCCACGGCATCCACCATCGGAGCAAGCCCTCTATCTCCGATGGCATGACATACCAGCCAGCCATAAACCGGTTTGGGTTCTATGGTGACGCCTTATAACCTTGTGACGTCTATTTGGTCAGTGACCTTTCCAGTGCCTGCCTCCGAGGCGAGGCCTGCAATCCGGCTTTAGATGGTCCCGGACAATCATAAATTGGGGCCATAGCACGTTGTCAGATTACAGGCAGTTTTGAGAAGCTTGATATACGAACCTACCCCGATATATACCGAAGTAAAGCTATCGAAAGGTGAAAGTCTTCTGACGCAAAACAGCTGACATGGTCTTTTACTAGACTTCCTAGCGCCACCTTTTACTGATTCTTCTAAACATGGCAAATATATTTGTTTAAATAAAATAATGAAAAGTCTTTGTAGATATAGTAGTCACAATGTCTTGTAGAATCAGTCCCTGTGAAATCGCATTGGCTTTTATATTGCAATCGTTTTGTGTCGGTCTGTGTTTGCTAGGGAACAAGCCACCAGCACACACCCACATCAGATCAGGCGGATAAAGTACAAACTCGACGATCAACTCGGTCTCGGGCACTATTGATTTGGTTAATAAGCCTTGTTTCCAGCGAAATAGGGTGGTTTGTAATCAGACATATGGTAAATGAAATAAAACAACCTTTTAGTAAGCTCTGCCTGTATCTTCGATCGAGAACTACTTTTTATTGAAAACCATTGGTAAACGACTCAAAGGGAACGGACGCAAGTCAGCTTATCATGCTCAAGAAACCACTTATCATGCTCAAGTAGGTACTCCGACAACTATAACACGTGTGTTGATTAGTTTGCGCTAATTGCGCACATCAATTAGAGTGTCCAGAAATTGCATTACTGATACACGCCGAAAATCACACTGTTAATGTACACAATTCTAAAAGCCTGAGTCAACTAACACTTAAAGTAGACTAACACTTAACAAATCGCCTTGAAAAGCAATTAGTTTACATATCTGCCTTGATATAAATGTAAAGTCATTACTACAAAAAACCAATAAGACCTCGAGTGATACCTATATACAGGCACGTAGCCAAGGGGTCCACAGTAAGAATGCAATAACAGTAGTCAGTATTCAACAGTAAGAAATGCAGTTGTCCAGGAAATAAACTCGAGTTGTTTGCGCCCGCTCCGCTGTGCGCTACAAATTCTCAATTATATGCGGGGTAAAAAACGGCACGCTTGTCTCGTCCAATTATGTGTTATGTTGGCTACTTTCCTATATAATTGGGCAAAATAGTTCACTTTAGCACTTTTTAACGGCAGCTTTTAAACGCCCAATAACTCATTTTTAGAGGTCCGCACATACGCAATGCGACGGCCATTGATGAGAAAGCCATATCCAGGGTCATTAAACTCTAATTTCGCGCGCATCCGCGGAGGCGAATTTTTTTAAGAGTTCAGGTCTTCATCTGCAAAAATATTCCAAGTTGATATAACTGATTTCAAAATGGTGTCGCATGGTTCAAACATTGATATGGCCGTATTTGCTAACTCCAGCTCCTAAAAGTTGGGATGGGCCCATGCCATACCTCGTCAATAACTGGCATTTTCCATCCTTGGAACGTAATGCCCTTTTCATTCCGTTTTGTCTTGGCCCTATTTAACGCCTTGGGAAGGGGGCCATTTCAACGCTCGGGAAGGGGCCCCTTTCGATGATGCGCCGCCCCCCCCCCCCCTCCCCTGGAATGAAATCCTGCTACGTGCCTGCATATATATTTATATAGTTAATGCTAAGCTTGTATCCATATTCCAAACTCAATCTAACTCGGAAACGAGTTTGTTGTAAAGCGCCACACGCACCAGGTGCTCAAATCGTGTTTGTTTTTCCTTTGATTTTATGCTGTCATCAATGAGCCATTGCCTGGTTGTTACTTAACAAGTTATTTAATTTAGGCTTCATGCAGTCCTCTGCATTAGGTGTCATACAGCGTTCAACGTTTTAAAATTAATGCCCTGCCTTTATTATGAGCGATACAAATGATAATACATTGCTATGACATAAGTAAGTGTAGTGGTATCCACCAAGCGGCGCACCTCCGAAAAAAATATTAGGGGGAGCATTCTGAAGTCGATTCTTTCCTTACCCATGGCGGTAATGTTACATCGAAAAATGTTGGGGACACTTCTCCCCCCCCCCCCCCTGTGGCGCCCCTGGTATCCACGCGGGCAGACAGTAAAATCCGAGCATGTATGTACTGGCGTTTCAGTACGCCTCATTCGATAGCATGAATGTACTGGCGTTTCAGTACGCCTCATTCGATTAGCATGAATGTTCTGGCGTATTTCAGTACGCTCATCGATAGCTATGTATGTCTTGGCGGTTTCATGTACGCCTCATTCGATTAGCATGTATGTACTGGCGTTTCAGTCGCTAATTCGATAGCATGATGTACTGGCGTTTCAGTACGCCTCATTCGATAGCATGTATGTACTGGCGTTCCAGTACGCTCCCTCCATTCGATAGCATGAATGTACTGGCGTTTCAGTAACGCCTCATCGATCGCATGTATGTACTCGGCGTTTCAGTACGCCTCATTCCGATAGCATGTATGTACTGGCGTTTCAGTACGCTCACTCGGATAACATGCCATGTACTGGGCGTTTCAGTACGCCTCATTCGATAATCATGTATGTACTGGGCGTTTCAGACGCCTCATTCGATAGCATGTATGTACTGGTCGTTCAGTACGCCTCATTCGATAACAGTTGATTTGTTCATCCACCATCAGTTACAATGGGCGCCACATAGCCTAGTAGCTGCGGGCGCCCTAACCCAATCTTCATCATCATATCAGCCTATCATTCAACCTATCAGCCATATTCATTTAACACGTCGCACACACTGCATACATGCTGCAAGCATTTTCACGATAAATGCTACCGCCGTATTCGGATTGTGTGGAAACGATACGGTCTATTATCACTGTGTATCAGTGTGTATCAGTGGTGTGTGTGTGTGTGTGTGTGTGTGAGGTGTGTGTGTGTGTGGGATGGTGTGTGTTGTGTGTGTGTGTGTGTGTGTGTGTGTGTGTGTGTGTGGGTGGGTGTGTTTGTGTGTGTGTGTGAGTGTGTGTTGTGTGTGTGTGTGTGTGTGTGTGTGTGTGTGTGTGTTGTTTGTACTTACCAATATCGCTTTTAACTCCATGTGTGTGTGTGTGTGTGTGTGTGTGTGTGTGTGTGTTTTTTTGTGTTGTGTGTGATTGTAGTGTGTGTGTGTGTGTGTGGTGTGCCCCTCGCCCCCCCTTCGTGTGTCTGTGTGTGTGTCTGTGTGTGTGTCGTTTGTGTGTGTTTGGTGATCGTGCGCTGCGCGCGAGCGCGGGGGTCGGGGGTGTGTGTGTGTGTGTGTGTGGTGTGTGTGTGTGTGTGTGTGTGTGTGTGTGTGTGTGTGTGTGTGTGTGTGTGTGTGATTGGGGGGGGGTGTGTGTGTGGGGTGTGTGTGTGTGTGTGTGTGGGGTGTGTGTGTGTGTGTGTGTGTGTGATTTGTGTGGTGTGTGTGTGTAGTTGTGTGTGTGTGTGTGTGTGTTTGTGTGAGTGTGTGTGTGTGTGTGGTGTGTGAGAGAGAGAGAGAGTGAGAGATACATTTTTATTTCATTTTCGCTTTAC
>JAXIVJ010004481.1:7500-65000 GCA_036785665.1 Chirona hameri | reverse complement strand
AGCGCTGTCATGCTACCACTTCGCAAGTCACGAGGCAAGCCATTCCACGTCGTCACGGCTCGGTGGGGGAACATCATCTTTGTGGCCTGGAGTCGGCATCTGGGAATCTGTAGGACAGACTCGTTCACGGTGGAGCGAGATTGCCTCTCCGACACCTGTGCTCGTGTCTCGATCAGAGATTTGATTTGTTGCGAGCTCTCATCGTTCCACATTATGCAGTGAATGCGCTGCGCGTCGCGCATCGCGATCATTTCGTCAAATGACATCCATCCTAGGTCTCTCCTGGATTGAGAAACGTGGTCATACTTTCGTAAGCCAGTGGCTGTTCGTACAGCGAAATTTAAAACTTTTTGGATCCGTTTCCGCTGTGTTTGAGTGCTAGGAGCCCAAGCCGGGAGGCAGTAAGTTACAAGCGGAAAGGCGAGGGCATGTATCATTTTTTTTGGAAATCTCTTTCGGGAAGTTAAGTTTTCTAATGCTTGCTATGGTGTAGTTACATCTTTGTGCTACGCTACCTGTTTTACTTTCGAAATGGAGGTGCTGGTCGATTGTCACTCCAAGAATTTTGATTTTGTTTGAGTGATGCAACTGAACACCGTCGAATTGAACCGTTTGGCTGGCGGCTCGATCGGTGCTTTTTGGAGTACCAGCAATCATAAAACTTGTTTTCGCTGCATTTACTTTAAGACCGTTTCCACTGAACCAGCTGGAAATTTCCTTCAAATATGTCTCTATGACGTGCCGCAGCTCATCAGTCGAGTTCGGCTTTGAACTGTGCAGTATTTGGCTGTCATCTGCGTAACTGGTGACTTTACCGAATTTTATGTGACTGGCTAGGTCATTCATAAAAAGGCTGAACATGATTGGTCCCAGTGTCCCGCCTTGAAAGACCACAAAATGTACCTCCAAAGATGTTGTTCCCCCCTTGACAGTCTGCGTCCTACCTGCAAAATAGTCCTCCATCCAGTGAGATGATATCCCATACCATCCCAGCTTCGAAAGAAGGGCTCCGCGCTCTACGCAATCAAAGGCTTTTGACAGGTCGAGTGACGTAATCGACGTCACCAGACCCCTGTCCGTGTTGCCACCGATGTGACTGACGATGTCGAGCACGGCGTCCTCCGTCGAGTGGGCTGGACGATAGGCAAACTGAGTAGGTGACAGGATAGAGTTGCACGTCAAATAGTTTAAAATCTGTAGGCTCACTACCTTCTCCGCGAGCTTGGCGATAACATTCAGTACACTAACAGGTCTAAAATTGGCTGGTACAGACACATCTCCAGATTTGTGAATCGGAACCACTGTGGCATGTTTCCATACCGCAGGAACAATGCCAGACGCGAGAGAATGATTGATTATATGCAGCACTGTCGGACCGATCACCTCAAAACACTGACGCAGCAACTGCACCGTGATGCCGTCACTACCGGCTGCCCGCAAGTTGCTCAGTTTGCGCAGAGCGGCACTGAGCTCCGGCAGCGTCACCGGATACACGCGGAACACGGAGCTGCACACTCTCGGTGGACGCGGATACACTGGCTCGCACGAACGCCCACTCATTTCGTCAGCTATGCGACGGCCGACGCCGGCGAAGTATTCATTACACTCGTCAGAGTTTAGCGAGCTGCTCGGTTGGGACGACACGGCCACCGACGAGCTGTACGCGTATTTCCGCATATTGTCCCACATCTTCTTGTTGTTTGATGAACCGGAGGGTGCGGTAAAGAAGTCGATGCGAGCATGAGCGATCCGGCGCTTGAAGTCGTTTCGCAGCCGACGATATTCTCCCTCGGTGTTCTCATCCCGCTGCAGGTCGCGCGCGCGCGTCGAGCTGCGTCCCGCTCACTTTGCATCTCTCTCAGGTCGCCGCTGGCTGTCAGCCACGGACAGTTCTGGTGACGGAAGCTAACCGTCTTTAGCGGGCAGTGTCTGTCTATATAGTGGTTCCAGATGGCGAGGAACGCCTCATACTTGGTGTCCGAATATTCCGCTCGGTACACTGGCTCCCATTCAGCCATGAGCAGGTCGAGCCGCAGGTGATCATAGTTCACGTTCCGGGTCGACCTGACCTTGGCCGTGTGGGGTTTTCGTCTGGCTCGCGGCAGAGGCGCCTCCACAGTCACCATGTCGTGGTCACTCACATGTACTGGCACCACTGCCGCATACCTCTGCAGATCTTCCTCGCGGGTGATGATGTGGTCAATAGTTGTGTCTGTGTTGCCCCGCCGAGTTGGAGCATCGATGAGCTGATACAGACCGAGGTCGAGTAACATTCTTTTATACTCTGACACCCCTGGTTTGTCGTCCCGACCAACATCGATATTGACATCGCCCAGGAGGAACATGGGCTTGTTGCGTGCCATCCTGTCCTCCAGCTGACCTCTGATGACGTCAACGTCGATGGAGATTTTTCCGTCAGGGGGTCTGTATACAGTTCCGAGCGTAGCCTTCCGACCTTTAGAGCTGACGTCCATCCACAGCGACTCCACTCTGCTGTCCGGTGGTGTCATGACGGGCAGTTCAGTTGCTACGATGCTATCTTTCAGCAGCATCGCTATCCCGCCTCCTCGGGCTCGTCGTCCGGCGCGGCGCGGAATCGTGCGGTCTTTCCGGTGCACGGTGTATCCCGGGAACAACAGGATGTTGTTGTTGATGTTGTCTGTTAGCCAGGTCTCGGTTAAACAGAGTATGTCCAGTTCGTGCTGGCGCAGCAGAAGACGAACCTCGTCCATCGTATGGGCCGGCACGAGAGACTGCACATTTAGGTGTGCGATTTTCTACGGAGCTTCGTCGGCTACGGAGCTTCGTCTCGCGCTCGCTCAGCCGTGGCGGCTGAGCGAGCGTTCTGCTGCGCTGTGGTGAGGTGTGGCGTCCTACACGGGAGGGCAACGCCCCAGCGTGCTGGAGAGGGTTGTCTGGATTCGGTGTTGGTGGACGCCCTACACGGCGGGGATTCGGTGTATCAGTATGTATCAGTGTGTATCAGTGTGTATCAGTGTATATACGTGTGTGTCAGTGTGTATAGGTGTATATCAGTGTGTATCGGTGTGTATCCGTGTGTATCCGTGTGTATCAGTGTATATCAGTGTATATCAGTGTGTATCAGTATGTATCAGTGTGTATCAGTGTGTATCAGTGTGTATCAGTGTGTATCAGTGTGTGTGTGTGTGTGTGTGTGTGTGTGTGTGTGTGTGTGTGTGTGTGTGTGTGTGTGTGTGTGTGTGTGTGTGTGTGTGTGTGTGTGTGTGTGTGTGTGTGTGTGTGTGTGTGTGTGTGTGTGTGTGTGTGTGTGTGTGTGTGTGTGTGTGTGTGTGTGTGTGTGTGTGTGTGTGTGTGTGTGTGTGTGTGTGTGTGTGTGTGTGTGTGTGTGTGTGTGTGTGTGTGTGTGTGTGTGTGTGTGTGTGTGTGTGTGTGTGTGTCAGTGTGTGTGTGTGTGTAGGTGTGTGTGTGTGTGTGTGTGTGTGTGTGTGTGTGTGTGTGTGTGTGTGTGTGTGTGTGTGTGTGTGTGTGTGTGTGTGTGTGTGTGTGTGTGTGTGTGTGTCAGTGTGTGTGTGTGTGTGTAGGTGTGTGTGTGTGTGTGTGTGTGTGTGTGTGTGTGTGTGTGTGTGTGTGTGTGTGTGTGTGTGTGTGTGTGTGTGTGTGTGTGCGTGTGTGTGTGTGTGTGTGTGTGTGTGTGTGTGTGTGTGTGTGTGTGTGTGTGTGTGTGTGTGTGTGTGTGTGTGTGTGTGTGTGTGTGTGTGTGTGTGTGTGTGTGTGTGTGTGGTGTGTGGTGTGTGTGTGTGTGTGTGTGTGTGTGTGTGTGTGTGTGTGTGTGTGTATGTATGTATGTGTGTGTGTGTGTGTGTGTGTGTGTGTGTGTGTGTGTGTGTGTGTGTGTGTGTGTGTGTGTGTGTGTGTGTGTGTGTGTGTGTGTGTGTGTGTGTGTATCAGTGTATATAAGTGTGTATCAGTGTGTATCAGTGTGTATCAGTGTGTATCAGTGTGTATCAGTGTGTATACAGGACCTCTTGCTACAGCACCCATTCACATGCTCTTCCTTTGTCTATTACAGAAATATCCCCAGCCACCTCCCCATCGCAGAGCTCCGCCAACCTGGTCAGCCTGGGCCAGGAGGCGCCGCCGCCGCCTGCGTTTGGCTACGGCAAGCAGCGCAGTCTGTCCGTCAGCTCACTGCAGCCTTTCAGCCTGCGGCACCGCCTGAGAGAGACGCGACGCCTGCCGATGTCGCCTGCCGCCGATGACGAGCCGCGCCGCCCCAGCGACGAGCACGCTATCCCCGAGCTCGATGAACGAACCGCGCTCACCGCGCGCATCGTCATCTCAAGGAGTCCTAGTCCTAGTCGGAAACCAACCGGCGCTCCCGCCACCACGTCACCGCCCTCGACGACGCCTCCGCCGCCGTCCACGCCCCCGCCCCCGCCGCCGCCGCCGCCGCCGCCACCAGCGACTCTAGCGCCGGCGCCGTCGACACCGCTGGTGGTGACCGGGAAACTGGGGTTCTCTCCTAGGAAGCTGAGCGTTCTGCAAGAGGAGCCTGCGGCTGGCGGGGGCGGGGGCGGTGGCGGGGGCGGGGAGGGTGACCAGCTGTGTGACCGATGCCGGAAAAGGGGCACGCAGCGGCCGCCCCCACCCCGCTGCGCCCTCTGCCATGCCGAACCGCGCCAGCAGTGCGCGCTCTGCTTGGCACACCAGCGCCGGAGACCCAGTGAGCCCTACCTGCGCGTATGTAACCACAGCCGCGGCCCGCGGCGGCACAGCGCCAACCTCGAGTGTACGCTGCGGCACGGAGCAGGCGACGGCCGGCGGCCGCCAATCGGGGGCGGGCACTGTCGGCTGGCAGCGAGGGACTGTCGGATACCGCTCAGCCCCACCCGCTGCTGCGACGTGGTGGCGGCCGAATTTGGCCTCATCCAGGAGGCGGCCAGGCAAGAGGAGGCGCAGAAGACGGACAGGAGAACACACGAAGAGGTGAGCCACTGGCAGATGGGTGTGGCGATTCCCGAAACGGATTTCAAATCCAAAAATATATTTGCGACATTCAGGAACGGATCCAGGATCCTACGGGTCTCACGACAAAATAGTATAATGGATCTCGGATTTCAGTTGATCTTCGTATGAAATAGACTCGAATCTCGAGCCACATATATTCCGTGCCCGATGCCCGGAATACAAGTTCAAATGGGATCAATGATCACATTGGATGTTATCGGATCCATGCTTTCTTATGATACAGTTCATTGAAAATAACCTCAAATTTCCATAATTCTGAAATTGTTTCATCAACAATGATAAATTTTACATTGGACCCGATGGATCATTCAACAAAATTGCACAGTGGATCTGGGATCGAGGCGGACTACTTGGCAAAACTGATTTAAACACAGATATTTCGCTTATACCCTAATGTGAATAAAATGAGGAAACTTGGAAGCTGCAAATGACACTAAGTGCATTCATGCTGCGAAACGTAGCAAGCGAGCTAACTTTCGCTGGTGAATGTTTCCAAGGAGTGGAGGCTTGAGGATTACGTACCTGCTGCGGGCGAAACTTTACCTTTATGCTTATATTTATGATGGAGTTACAATCAGTTACAAGGAAGGAGTGAATTGTTAATCGAATTGTCTTGGTTACTAATAACTAAGGTATAGTATTCTGGCTGGCTCGTGTGTGCCGTAGATTGTGAATGCATCGACTAAAATTATTTTGCTTTCACTTTTTGGACACTTACAATATGCATCGGTTGGCTGTAAAAGTAGGGTTTGATATTCCAATTTCCAAACTTTCTGTTTTGCTGAAATATCTAGCTCGGTCTAACCTTTGAAGTTCAGAAGTGTATTGATGCCCCACTATTCTGAGGAATAACGCTTCCAATCTTAATGCATGGGTACATGATTCATATGCTGTGTCTCGAGGCGGACTCTGACAGACTAGAGTGGGTTTATGGGGCCTTTGGGTGTCGAGCACTTATGTCGAGCTACCCCCAGCGCAAAACAGATTATGCAGTCCTCTCAAATCCCGCGCACTTGTCTACTTGTCATCTCTTGGATATTACCGGAGGCCATAACTTAGAGCTGGAATGCAATAAAGGCATGTGTGCGTACTCTTCAGCCGCCAGCGCGGACGGCGCAATGTTACATGTTGTTATGTTGACAACATGTTACATGTTGTTATGACTACCACTCTGCATATGATTACGACCGTTATAAATGTGTTGCACATGCGGCAGCCCACCGACGACAAAACCATTCTGCTGGCGGATGGCTCTCAGTACAACACAGACTTCCTGCAGACCGACCCACTGTTGGCCAGTATCCACCACTGGGACTACCCCATCTTCGACCTGGAGCGACAGGCCGGCACCCTGATGCTCAGTCAGGTGAGACAGAACCACTGGGACTACCCCATCTTCGACCTGGAGCGACAGTCCGACACCCTGATGCTCAGTCAGGTGAGACAGAAACGGCGCGGTGCTCAATCAGGTGAGGAAGAAACGGCGCGGTGGAGACGTATCGCCACGGTCAGCGGGGATGCCCAGTCGGCGCAGCACGGCCGGCTGGCATGGCGAAGCGCTGGCGAAGCGCTGCGCTGGCGAAGCGCTGGTGCCTGGTCATGTTGATACATTTTCCTTCATCGATGGTGTATTGATTAAGTGTGATGAATTTGGATAAATTGATAAAGTGTAAAATATTGATTAAAGTAGATACCTGATGTGGAAAAAGAATGATACATTTGTGTGCATTATCTTTACAATCACAAACACTATCCCTACCTGCAATATGACAAAACAAAACATTTGCGGTTCTTGCATCAGGTTGTATGTGTATGGCATATCCATATGCAGCCAGCCGATTGTGGTAAAACCTTCTCTATCAGGTCGCATCTGATGATTGTCATGATGCGCTGTTTCTACGGAAAACTATTATAAGGTTATACCGTTCTAAGCATATGCTGAGTAAAGCAGCAACACTTGTGCCCAGAATCATTGCCGTTGTTTACATGTGAGACAGCTATCGAGTTGCCTTGGCTTGGGTGAGACGTGCTGCTAAGTTTACAGTTGTTACTTACCTTACAGGTGTGTTACCGAGTTTTCCACGACACGGGACTCTTGGAAACGTTCCGAATTCCGCTACAAGAGTTCTTCAACTACTTCCATGCCCTCGAAATGGGATACAGAGATAAGCCATGTAAGTTATACGGCACTTGCCTTGCTGTTCGGGTGCACTTGAGTGTGAGCACATTTGCGACAACTTGTGTGGGTCACAGCGGGAGAAGATTGATGGAGCGTATGCTGTGGTAAGTTGTTCCAGGACGTGATATGCAGTCTCCGCCGCTGAACCATTGCAAACGTCTATACTGATACATGTAGAGCGGGGTATCTAACGGGCTCAGTGATGAGCGAAATAACTTGACATAGATTGAAAATGATGGAGATAAATCCAGCAGCGTGTTCAGATCGTTGGTTGTGGATTGTCCCGTTACTGCTGGGCCCTTAACCCTATTCCCAGCGGGGGCAGATTCTGCCCCTCCCGGTGGGTTTTAACTTGCCGCTTCTAAACCGTTAGGCCTTGTCGTGTCGACATTTTGAGAACAAAATCGATCCAGCAGAGGCGGTTCCAGGCTCCTGTTTTCCAGGCGTCGTATACTTCCTTCGTGGTTTGCAGTGCAATAAATGCGTCAGAAACAATTTCAATGCAATATGCATCATAGATACTGGGATTGTACATATTTTTGGGGCAGAGGCGCACTCAGGATAAAAAAAAATGGGAGGCGAAACCCACCCTCAAATTAGGTCCAACTTCAAATTAGTAAGATGATAAAAGCGTTACGCGCATGGTGCCCCCCCCCCCCCATGTTTTTACTGGATCTGCCAATGCGCAATATATCGAATTTAACCAATTACAAAATATAATGCCCACATGTGACGTTCATGTCATCCCAAACAATCACGAACACCACATATTTCCCCCCCCCCATAAAATCCCCCCATTTTACATTCCCTGAATGCGCCTATGATTTTTTATTTTGTTTTTTGGCTTCCGATATATTAAATACCAGTACATTTAAAAGATCAAAAACGTTTGGAGCATGCAAATAGGTTGAGCCATATGACCGCAATGAACTTTTAAAAAAAACACACAAAAAAAACGGATTTTGTGCCCCCTGGCTCCCCATTTTTGAACAAAACAAAAAATGTGGATTCAAAAAGAGAGATCTTGTCATGACGAATCGAATGGCGTTTTCCCCATCGAAATCGACTGAGCGGTTCTCGAGATATCTGGGGGGCAGAATCTGCCCCCCCCCCGCAGGTTAACGTAATTCTGGCCGCCCGCAGGGAAAGGGTTAAGACGTTTTGTCATCCATTGTAAGGAAGTTCTCGACCGTCATGTGGATTTCTTTCAGACCATAATCGGATGCACGCGAGCGATGTACTTCAAGCAGTGTACTACCTGACCTCGCAGCCAATCCCCGGCTTCCAAGTGCTGCCAGAAGACGACCTCGAGCCGGAGAGTGAGTGCCAGTTTAACGCTTTGGTGAAATAGCGGTGTTGTCGACATAATTGTGTATTGATTAACGTGGGAAAATAAACCGGAATCGTACGAATTAAGTGCCTCTGTTAAATTTCAGAAGCTGTGGTGTTTTTTAAACACAGATCAATTAATTCATGTTTTGGGTTATTGACCAAATGACCAGATTGATGTTATTTTTGTTTTCTTAAACTGTGGCCCTGTTTCCAAGTGTCAGAATATTCGCTGCCCATCTCGAATGTTCTGTATCGTGTTTGTTTGTATTATTGCAATCCCAGGAACATTGTCTGTGTTCTCTCATCTGACAACGGTGACTGACACTATAAGCTATAACCTCAGTATGCTATACTGACTCCTTCAATTAAATCGTGTAAGTTCAGTTGAAGTCAATAGGTAAGTCAATGGGTAAAGCCAACGACTAAAGGCACGGTGCTGTAACATTTTCAGCGCAACAGTTTAGTGAGTTTCAATCGTTGTATTTCTCCGAGATGTGGATCTCTGGATCTGTATATTTGTGTGTGTCTGTGCTTCAGAGGACGAGCCATACAGCATTCTCGGGTTTGACGATCGGCCGATACGGACCGGCTGTGTCTGTGTGTGTGTGTGTGTGTGTGTGTGTGTGTGTGTGTGTGTGTCTGTCTGTATGTCTAATGTGCCTGTGTGTCAGTCTGTCAGAGGAGAAGCCCTGAGGCAGTCGGCGATGTACTGACGTGTCTGTGAGTATGTGCGTCAGTCTCTGTGTGTGTCTGACGTGTCTGTCTCTGTCCTCCAGAGGACGAGCCGTGTGGCAGTCAGGGGTTGGGTCAGCGGCAGACATTCGCCGCTGAAGAGTCGTACGGTGTGATGGGTGCCAACATCCCGGCTCTGTCTGTCTCTGTCCTTCAGAGGACGAGCCGTGTGGCAGTCAGGGGTTGGGCCAGCGGCAGACATTCGCCGCTGAAGAGTCGTACGGTGTGATGGGTGCCAACATCCCGGCTCTGTCTGTCTCTGTCCTTCAGAGGACGAGCCGTGTGGCAGTCAGGGGTTGGGCCAGCGGCAGACATTCGCCGCTGAAGAGTCGTACGGTGTGATGGGTGCCAACATCCCGGCTCTGTCTGTCTCTGTCCTTCAGAGGACGAGCCGTGTGGCAGTCAGGGGTTGGGTCAGCGGCAGACATTCGCCGCTGAAGAGTCGTACGGTGTGATGGGTGCCAACATCCCGGCTCTGTCTGTCTCTGTCCTTCAGAGGACGAGCCGTGTGGCAGTCCGGGGTTGGGCCAGCGGCAGACATTCGCCGCTGAAGAGTCGTACGGTGTGATGGGTGCCAACATCCCGGCTCTGTCTGTCTCTGTCCTTCAGAGGACGTGCCGTGTGGCAGTCCGGGGTTGGGCCAGCGGCAGACATTCGCCGCTGAAGAGTCGTACGGTGTGATGGGTGCCAACATCCCGGCTCTGGAGCTCATGGCCCTCTACACGGCAGCCGCCATGCACGATTATGACCATCCCGGCCGCACCAACGCCTTCCTGGTTACCACCACATCACCGCAGGTCAGGGTCAGGTCGCCGCATGTCAGGGTCAGGTCGCCGCAGGTCAGGGTCAGGTCGCCGCAGGTCAGGGTCAGGTCGCTGCAGGTCAGGATCAGGTCACCGCAGGTCAGGGTCAGGTCACCGCAGGTCAGGGTCAGGTCGCTGCAGGTCAGGGTCAGGTCGCTGCAGGTCAGGGTCAGGTCGCTGCAGGTCAGGGTCAGGTCGCTGCAGGTCAGGGTCAGGTTCTTGCAGGTCAGGGTCAGGTCGCCGCAGGTCAGGGTCAGGTCGCCGCAGGACAGGGTCAGGTCGCCGCAGGTCAGGGTCAGGTCACCGCAGGTCAGGGTCAGGTTGCTGCAGGTCAGGGTCAGGTCGCCGCAGGTCAGGGCAGTTCACCGGCGGTTACCAGGATCAGGTCACCGACGGTCACCTGTCGCATACATCGACCAACGTCAGACACATGAGTTGGTACTTTGTAAATAAGTCAGGGATGTGTGAACGTCACGGAAAGTGTGTGTGTGTGTGGGGGGGGGGGGGAGTAGCAGTGCAAATTCCATTTCGTTTTGAGAGATCCCCCCCCCCCTATGGAATATTTTTTGCCGATTTGGGTTCTTCTCGTCCTAGCGAACTTTTTGTCATCACTTTTTCTCACCAACCAAAAACAAGATTTAACGCAACTGTTACTAACTGTCTCTGGTCAGTGGTCACTTATCAGCCGACCTTCAGTCGACAGTCGGTCGACAGTCGGTCGACAGTCGGTCGACAGTCGGTCGACAGTCGGTCGACAATCGGTCGGCAGTCGGTCGACAGTCTGTCGACAGTCGGTGGACAGTCGGTCGACAGACGGTCGACAGTCGGTGGACAGTCGGTCGAGGGCACCGCCCGCCTGTCAGACGGAGCGACGGAGCGACGCACGATGTCGGCGTTGTTGTTTGTTTGTGACTGGCGTTGTTGTATGTTTGTGACTGGCGGCTTTGTTTGTCTCAGCGCTCGCGATTGTTTGTTTGAAAAGCGCCGAGCAGGCGAACAGACGGAAATGCGACACAACCAATCACAACCCCCGGTGACACGTCGTTCTGAGCTTCCGTCTATTCGCAGCGTGTTAGTTCGGCCCGCGTTGGCTTTCTGATGACGTAATGCAGCGCCTCTCAGACGCAACATGACGTAATGCAGCGCCTCTCAGACGCAACATGACGTAATGGCGCCTCTCAGACGCAACATGACGTAATGCAGCGCCTCTCAGACGCAACATGACGTAATGGCGCCTCTCAGACGCAACATGACGTAATGCAGCGCCTCTCAGACGCAACATGACGTAATGGCGCCTCTCAGACGCAACATGACGTAATGGCGCCTCTCAGACGCAACATGACGTAATGGCGCCTCTCAGACGCAACATGACGTAATGGCGCCTCCCAGACGCAACATGACGTAATGGCGCCTCCCAGACGCAACATGACGTAATGGCGCCTCTCAGACGCAACATGACGTAATGGCGCCTCTCAGACGCAACATGACGTAATGGCGCCTCTCAGACGCAACATGACGTAATTGCGCCTCTCAGACGCAACATGACGTAATGGCGCCTCTCAGACGCAACATGACGTAATGGCGCCTCTCAGACGCAACATGACGTAATGGCGCCTCTCAGACGCAACATGACGTAATGGCGCCTCTTAGACGCAACAACTGCCCGCCGTGCGTAGTAAGGCGCCGTTCACGAGCCGTCAGCGGTTGAAGTAACGTAACTGGATCGATCACCAGTTTGCTCCGCGACATCATTCCGTGACAAAGTGTGTTCAGTTTGGCCAGCCTGGCTGTTAAACCATGACGCGCTTCTGTTTGGACGCCGGCCAAACTGCCAGAGACCTGCCATCGCTGACGTCTGACGGCCGCAGCTGGGGGCACCTTTGTTACTCCGCTATCTTCTACGAACAGGCGGTTCTGTACAACGACCGTTCTGTACTGGAGAACCACCACGCCGCCGCTGCCTGGAGTCTGTTCCTGTCCCGGGCCGAGCACAACTTCCTCTGCCACCTGGAGAGGTCCGAGTTCAAACGTTTCCGCTTCCTGGTCATCGAAGCGATTCTCGCCACGGACCTGAAACGGCACTTCGAGATCCTGGCCGAGTTCACGTCCAAGGTATGTCGAGCACTGCGTGCGTGTTTATTTGCCATCGTAATGGTGGCCCGCAGCCACATACGCCACTTGGGGGTCTTTCGACGCCGGATATAATTATTCAGTTCAAAGACAGTGGCCAACAGCGCATAAATTGTGTTAATTTGGTTTTGAAAGCCTGAATCAACTTGCTTTAGTGGCGGAGATACGGGATGTCAGGCCCAGCACCGCAGCTGCTCTGACCAGATGCATGACGGCACCTACCTGACATTTGCTGACATTGTGTGGTGTCAGGTAGTCACCGCCACTGTATGATGCAGCGATGAAGCTGCAGAGTCGCCAAAACAGTGTCGTGCTAAGAGTGATACAAGTGCATCATTTCTAGACGTTAACAATTTAATGTATGAGAAGTATCACAATGTCACTGGTAGTCTTTACCTTAGTGGCGTGAGTATGTTTGGGGAAGGCCTACTGTTGCACGGTACGGGGTCGAATATCCATCCATTGATCACTTTTACGGACTCTGTTCAGATTTGATTGGACTTATTCTGGGAACTGATGACCAATTGATCGCGTCTAAATCGGTTATAATATGGATGATGGAGCGCTGTAACTCGCTAAGGGACGGAGCCTTTGTAATGTCTCCATCTGTGGGTACTCGTAAAAGTAACTCGTAAGATACAAAAATACACATCTTGCTTGAAAAGAAACGATAATATATGGTATGAAAATAATATACAGAGTATCTACTTATGGAAATTCTTCAGACATGCAGTCTTCGGGGTTTTCTTTAATGAAACACTTGTCTATGTTTATTTTTACACCATTAATTCAAAATTGTCAGAAAATGATTGTCCTTATGCCATATACCCTTTAATTATTGTCCTTATGCCCTAATGTCATTTCATTTAAATCAATTTCAAACCCTTTTTTCTCTCGAAAAGAGTGATTTCCTTATTTCCAAAATTACTTATAAGAAGCATGCCCTTGTGACGTATTCGTGTATTTGTCGAGGCACACGTGTATTTGTGACGAAACCTGTGTCTTGGAGTGTGACATTCTCGGCTGCGTGTCGGTTAGTTCCGGGACACCCAGGGCACCGACTG
Source organism: Chirona hameri (assembly GCA_036785665.1). Taxonomy (NCBI): domain Eukaryota; kingdom Metazoa; phylum Arthropoda; class Thecostraca; order Balanomorpha; family Balanidae; genus Chirona; species Chirona hameri. The sequence continues at coordinate 51,750 of JAXIVJ010004481.1, read as the reverse complement.
GCGCTCCGAGACCGATCGTCTGCTGGTCATGGAGATGGCAATCAAGCTGGCTGACATCAACGGTCCCTGCAAGGACTTCCCGCTCCACTACCAGTGGACGCAGCGTATATCAGAGGAGTTCTACGAACAGGGTGCGTATATCAGAGGAGTTCTACACGGGCCCTGCAAGGACTTCCCGCTCCACTACCAGTGGACGCAGCGTATATCAGAGGAGTTCTACGAACAGGGTGCGTATATCAGAGGAGTTCTACTCGGGCCCTGCAAGGACTTCCCGCTCCACTACCAGTGGACGCAGCGTATATCAGAGGAGTTCTACGAACAGGGTTCGTATATCAGAGGAGTTCTACACGGTCCCTGCAAGGACTTCCCGCTCCACTACCAGTGGACGCAGCGTATATCAGAGGAGTTCTACGAACAGGGTTCGTATATCAGAGGAGTTCTACACGGGCCCTGCAAGGACTTCCCGTTCCACTACCAGTGGACGCAGCGTATATCAGAGGAGTTCTACGAACAGGGTGCGTATATCAGAGGAGTTCTACACGGTCCCTGCAAGGACTTCCCGTTCCACTACCAGTGGACGCAGCGTATATCAGAGGAGTTCTACGAACAGGGTGCGTATATCAGAGGAGTTCTACACGGTCCCTGCAAGGACTTCCCGCTCCACTACCAGTGGACGCAGCGTATATCAGAGGAGTTCTACGAACAGGGTGCGTATATCAGAGGAGTTCTACACGGGCCCTGCAAGGACTTCCCGCTCCACTACCAGTGGACGCAGCGTATATCAGAGGAGTTCTACGAACAGGGTTCGTATATCAATATCAGAGGAGTTCTACACGGTCCCTGCAAGGACTTCCCGCTCCACTACCAGTGGACGCAGCGTATATCAGAGGAGTTCTACGAACAGGGTGCGTATATCAGAGGAGTTCTACACGGGCCCTGCAAGGACTTCCCGCTCCACTACCAGTGGACGCAGCGTATATCAGAGGAGTTCTACGAACAGGGTTCGTATATCAATATCAGAGGAGTTCTACACGGGCCCTGCAAGGACTTCCCGCTCCACTAACAGTGGACGCAGCGTATATCAGAGGAGTTCTACGAACAGGGTGCGTATATCAGAGGAGTTCTACACGGGCCCTGCAAGGACTTCCCGTTCCACTACCAGTGGACGCAGCGTATATCAGAGGAGTTCTACGAACAGGGTTCGTATATCAATATCAGAGGAGTTCTACACGGGCCCTGCAAGGACTTCCCGCTCCACTAACAGTGGACGCAGCGTATATCAGAGGAGTTCTACGAACAGGGTGCGTTCAATTCTGAATCAGAGCACTCACGAACGTTATCAGCATCGGTGTGGAGTGCGAGAGAAGCTCGATATTGCATCGGTTGCTTTTCATAGAGGTTGAATGTAGTGATAAAGTTCACACTAGCCGTTATCACGAAGGATTATTGCGCTGAAAAGTTTCTGAAAGATTCTGAAAGTTTTGAAAAACTACACAACTTTTACATGCGATTTTTGGCTAGAAATGTCCCTCTTAACTTTGTAATATGTTGGTAAGAATAAAATGTGTTGACAAAATTACGATTTGGTGGTAATAAGCAAGATAAGTATTGATAGAATGTTCCTGAATCTTCCTGAAAGTTTCAGGAAGATTCTATCAATACTTATCTTGCTTATTACCACCAAACCGCAATTTTGACAACCTATTTTATTATTGCCAACATATTACAAAATTATGAGGGATATTTCTAGCCAAAAAATCGTATGTTAAAGTTGTGTAGTTTTTCAAACCTTTCAGAATCTTTCAGAAACTTTTCAGCGCAATAATCCTTCGTGAAAACGGCTATGTGTCACATTTCAGTGTGTTTGAATTACGTTTATATATTTTTTAAAAAAAATGGGGGGGGGGGCACTATATAACCTGGCGGGGTGCATTGGTGCTTCATTGCACTGCAACTTCGCGCTTATGTTTCTATTTGCTTATAGGTTCAATCTAATGTTTTAGTGCTCGTGCAAGGAATATAATGGCGTTGTATAAAATATTGATTGAAAATGGCCTTCCTTCTTATCTAGGTAAATCAAACATTTTCAACACACATAGGTACTGGGTAAATTTGCGGGTCCAATCATTGAACTATATAAGTATAGACGAACTACTCCAGCTGTTGCGCCGCCCGGCATCCGTTCCCGGTTGAAGCGACACTAGCGCCGCAGCGGAGAGGCCATGAATTAGCGCGGCAATGCTTTTGCTATGGCGGAGGGGCGATATTTGACCATAATCACCGTGACCGTTCAGGCTGAATATTTGTATTCCATATTATTCATTATGAATGTCTCTACGTCCTCAAACCTTTTCTAGTGCGCTATCTCACGCGGTTTTTGAGTTACAGGCCGGCAAATATCGCCCTTCCTCCATAGCAAAAGCATTGCCGCGCTAACTCAATCCCTTCTCCGCTGCGGCGCTAGTGTCGCCTAACGGGAACGGCTGCCGGGCGGAGTAGTTCGTCTATACCTATATATGTCAATGGGCCCAATCCATTCTGGAATCAATCCACATAAATATCCTAATGCATTAGTAGACGTTCTGACCTGGTGACCTGGTGACCCATCAGGTGACGAGGAGCTGGCGCTGGGGCTGCCTGTGTCGCCTTACATGGACAGGAAGAACCCGCAGCTGGCCAAGCTGCAGGAGTCCTTCATCAACCACCTGGTCGGGCCCATGTGTAACGCCTACTACGAGTCCGGTCTGATGCCAGGCATCTGGGTGGAGAACGGTTAGTGTCAGGACGACGGCAGGCTCAGACTAGTGGGGACAACACTAGTAGGAAGGCCCGCAAGCAGTCGGACGCGTTTAACGAATTTACTGAGCAAATATATTGAGCATTCCATGAGTAAAACTCGGTAATTAAAATCCCTGTTTTTTTTAGCAGCATGAGATTAAATGTCTTAACCCGCGCGGCGATGGGGGGGGGGGGGTAAATTGTACCCCCCCCCCCCCCCCCCCCCCTCACATATTTTCTCAATAACTTGAAAACAATGAAATTTATCAAAGTGAAACTTTCGGTATCTTATGCTGCATCAATTCTACGTCTTCTGACAAAATTTTGTTGAAATTGGTAAAGTAGGTTGGCAGATAATAACGTTTTAGTCACGTCATGTCATGCCATTTTTGGTGCAAAAACGTTAAATGTTTGTAAAATCGTTAAAAAACGAGTTTTGATGGAAATCGCAAAATAAAAAGTCAAAAGGAAGTAAATAACATTCTCTTCCAAATGGTTATCTCGGATTTGCAAAATTTTGGAGTTTTGACCAAAAATTAAAAACGGATTTTGGGGGGAAAATGTCCACAAAAGTATTTTTTACAAATATTTAAAAAACGGAAGACTTATTAGAGAGCCAAGTATGGTCGATATCCAAACCCAATTTCAAATTAATATCTTTATTTTTGACTAACTTATGGCTCCCTAAGTATAAGTAACTCATGACGTCATTTTTTTCCAAATACGTTTTTTGGCTTTTAGTGACCAGATACAGACAAATAAATGCCACTGCTGTATTTATGAGACAAAGCTGGTCTAGACACATGCCTTTTTTATTTATATGAATCCATTTTAACTTTTTACCTATTTGTGACCCAACCTTGACCTTAGGCCCATTATATGGGGTCAGGTTGTGAAAATGGTCTCTACTATCGAATTATACGTGTAAAATAACCGAAAATAACCGATGTGTCGTATGGCTTTCGTAGAACTGTGACCTTTTGTGACCTGACCTTGAGCTGACCTTCGCTTACAATTTCACTTTCGCTTATACGGGAGATGCATTATACCTTTAAGAGCACCTTGTGCAATAATGGTTGCTAGCTAAGGCTTCGGATGGAAAGTATGGCCCAAAAACTAAAATACCTTAAGTTTGACCCTTTGACCTGATCTGACCTGACAGGTGACCTTATTTTAAGAATTTAGGATCTGCCATATATTTTTCTTCTTGAGAGCTTTCGATCGCCGCCTTGCACGTCTCGCTGCGGTCATTGGTTCGGAAGATACGAGGGGGTAAAATTTACACCCCCAGCACCGCGCGTTTGGCTGGAGACCCCAGCGCCGCGCGGGTTACAGCTGTTGAATTGTTAGAAGGGGGAGGGGTGTTGCTGTTTTCCGTCGTTGTTAATAAGTTTACTAACAACTGTTAACGATGTCAGTGATCAGGGTATGTTATGAATGCAACCCCTGACACCGGTACTGGTCTGACAGCATATCCACCAGACCCTGGCTCTACCAAATGTCATCTCTAAGTCGCTTGTATCATAACCAAATACGTGACCTACAAATTCCAAACCTAGTGAATATGTGATTATTTCCCGCAGAAGAGTAAGCGAATAGCAGCCCTGACCACAAACCTTGACTGACTGTGTAACTATTCTCCGCAGAAGAGTAAGCGAATAGCAGACCTGATCACAAACCTTGACTGACTGTGTAACTATTCTCCGCAGAAGAGTAAGCGAATAGCAGCCCTGACCACAAACCTTGACTGACTGTGTAACTATTCTCCGCAGAAGAGTAGGCGAATAGCAGCCCTGACCACAAACCTTGACTGACTGTGTAACTATTCTCCGCAGAAGAGTCAGCAGACAGCAGTTCGTGTCCTTCTGACTCAGAGGATGACGCTGAAGAGCAAAAGCCGCCGCGGCGGAGGAACGTGTTCTGTATTCAGACGGAGCATCTGATGGCCAATCACGCGCGCTGGACTGACGTTATTCGGGTACGTGAGCCGCAGCTTCGCTTACCCCTCTCCCGCGAGACTGACGTCATTCGGGTACGTGGGCCGCAGCTTCGCGTACCCCTCTCCCGCGAGACTGACGTTATTTGGGTACGTGAGCCGCAGTTTCGCGTACCCCTCTCCCACGAGACTGACGTCATTCGGGTACGTGAGCCGCAGCTTCGCGTACCCCTCTTCCGCGAGACTGACGTCATTCGGGTACGTGAGCCGCAGCTTCGCGTACCCCTCTCCCGCGAGACTGACGTCATTCGAGTACGTGAGCCGCAGCTTCGCGTACCCCTCTCCCGCGAGACTGACGTCATTCGGGTACGTGGGCCGCAGCTTCGCGTACCCCTCTCCCGCGAGACTGACGTCATTCGGGTACGTGAGCCGCGCAGCTTCGCGTACCCCTCTCCCGCGAGACTGACGTCATTCGGGTACGTGAGCTGCGCAGCTTCGCGTACCCCTCTCCCGCGAGACTGACGTCATTCGGGTACGTGAGCCGCGCAGCTTCGCGTACCCCTCTCCAGCGAGACTGACGTCATTCGGGTACGTGAGCCGCAGCTTCGCGTACCCCTCTCCCGCGAGACTGACGTTATTCGGGTACGTGAGCCGCAGCTTCGCGTACCCCTCTCCCGCGAGACTGACGTTATTCGGGTACGTGAGCCGCAGCTTCGCGTACCCCTCTCCCGCGAGTCCCCGGCACCAGATGCCAGCTGGTTTCGAAACATATAAAATAAGAGCTTTAATAACAATATCACCGGTCACCACAGCTACGATAACTACGGGCTACAGTCATGCTGGTAAGTTGTATCACCATAAAGATGCCGTGTTTTAGCTTCAAATTGCAATTCAGAGGGAATAAATCAGATTTTTTTTCTGGCTCGAGTTCTCGAATAAGTTACATCAACTTACCAGGCTAAGAGTAAATTTTCAGATCGATATTGACGCTTGCTGGGGTACGCTGACGATTTCTGGGCGCCTTGCTCTCGCAGGAGGACCAGTCGGCGCGGGACGTGTCCGTGTCGCTATCAGCAGCGCCCTCTGGCGGGCTCTCGGAGACTCAGCTGGAGGACGCCGGCTCCGAGAGCTCCCTGCAGGAGGAGACCGCAGACGAGATGGAGACCATCACAGAGGAGCGGTCACCCTCGCCCAGCTCGCGCCGATTCAGCTATGTGGGTATACTGGGGGGACTGGGCAGGAGAGATGTTGGGCAAAATGGAGGAAGGAGGCAGCGGATGTTGTAGGGTTTTGGTACCTGGCTTATTTGAGTGTAGTCCACACGCCAGGGCTTACGATCTAATGACACGATCTATAACGATCAATCATTAAACGTCTGATGTCTTATGTATTTCGCCTCAACCTTATCTGGTCATAGGTCTGTTAGTTTTTAGAACAGCTGCTTTTTGTTTCTGTTCTTTGCTTATTGATTGATAGTGCAAGAAACTACAATATTCCTATTTTTGCGGTGGCTTCACTGTTCAAATTGTTTGTTTAAAATCCCCAAGCCGGCAAAACCTGACATTTCGTTGCGTCCGTTTCAGGACCAGGACTCGAAGCTATGATTAGTGCGAACTCTCGTTAGTGGGGTCTCCAAGTGGTTCTCCAATCGCCTGCGGTCGCGGACCAGCACCGCGTCGAGCGCCGAATCCACCAGGGAGACCACAGCGCCACCTGCGGCGCCGGGGCCAAACGCTAGTGCGTGCGGCGGCCGCCAGGGACGGTCGAGTCGCGTCGGCCGCGCGTGGACTCGAACCTCTAACGAGAGTTGATATTGCATGAAGACGCTGCGTGAGCGCGTGCGCTGTGTGGAACGCATGACGTGTCACCGTGAACGGCGGGATGACTGATCAGGTTAACCCGCCAGCGGCCCACAGGCTAACAGAAACCCGCTCCGAGCTCTCCGCGAGAGTGGCGTGCTGAACGCTTCCCGGGACGACAATTTTGTAACTTGCGCTTTGTCCTCGCGCCGCCGCGACTGGGCGGCGAGTTAACAGCGCGTGTGCTCCTGTGTTCAATTCGCTGCTCGTTCCGATAGAGCCTATAGAGGACCTCTAAACTCAGGTGTTCCGGTTACGGTGTTGGTGTTCGAGCTTGGAGACGCGCCTCGTTTCGCGTCCGAGTGAATCTCTACAACGAACTCATTCAGAGCGCGAGAATCTCGAGAGTATCAACTCGTGGTGGACGTAGCGTGCGTTGCGCATGCTTGCGCCTGTTTCTGCATCATAATTTGGCACCTCCATACTCTCTCGTTGCGTTTTGCGCTATATTAACTCGCTGGCATGGGCCAATCAGTTCAGCTCCCGTACTCAGCGCATGTTGTGGCAACGCTTGCGGCGCTTTCCGCAGCTAATGGTGAAATGAAACCACGGCGAGCGAGCAAGTCTGGTCGGTGAGCGAAACGCCGCGAGCGTACCATTTCGGCGTTCACCGCCCGGTTTCTATCGATGTCCGTGTGTTATATATCGATGTTTTTGTCTATCGATGTCGACTGTCGTATTTCTGGTTGTTTGTTCCGACTTCCGACTGGAGACGTACAAACTGGACGTGGGGCCGCCCGCGACCGGTTACCGCCGAGCGAACCGGTTTGTGGTTACCGCCGGCCGGTCAGCGGCCACTCCGCTGGTGATTCGTGGTCCTGGTGGTGGCCCCGGCGTTCGTTCCAGCAGTGGTTCCGGAGGCAGTCCGTGGTCCCGGCCTGGTCCCGGAGTGGTCCCGGCATGGTCCTCGGCGGACCTGGCCTCCTCAGGCCGGTCGGCGGCGGCGATACGGCCGGAGAGCGCCGTCCCGCCCCGGCGGCGCGGCTCGCTGATGGCTGATGACTGGACACAGGGGCGGGGCCGGTGTGCACCGCACTGCTAATATACATGTGACGTATATTTCGTATACTCGGGCTGGTGTACGCCGGGTGCGCCGGGTGTGTGCTCGTGGTGGTGTGCCCGCGCTGGCGGATCCAAGGGAGACTAAACCGGTTCTACCCCTCCCCTCCAACAAAACTCCTGAAATGTTGACCAAAAATTTACACATTTTCGGATTTAAAAGAAAATCTAACTTTTACAAATACAAATAGATTGTCTTGACTAAGCAATCAATGCATAAGGAAACGAAATAATGAGTTTTTAGAACTTTCCGGGACATTTTTATATTCGGCTTCGAAACCAGCATTTTTGCCTTTTTGGAACCGCCTTTGTGTGTCCGTGCCGGTGCCGGTGCCGGTGCCGGTGAGGGTGCAGGTGAGGGTGGGGCTGTGACGGGCGGACAGCGAGGTCCGGGAGCTGATGACGTCAGTTGGGAGAGGCCTGGGAAGCCCGACAACCGGGCTTGGCTGTTGATCCGCCGTCGATTAGCAGGAGAGCTATTGCACAGACGTGACAATGGAACATCCTATGTAATGGAACACTGACGCCGCGGACGGCTTGCTGTGAATAGTGATCGTATGAGCACATTCTTTCGGTAGACAATAAGAATGGTTCTCTAGAAACAACAACAGCTTTCCTCATATTCTACGGATATGGAAATATAAAAAGGATACTTTCAACGTTATTGGCATGTCTATGATTATCATAAATATTATTGCATCACTATAGGTATAATATTATCTCAGCCGTTGGAAGAAAACAGGGATTGCATAACTTAGTTCATACAAATAACCGTTAATTAAAACGATATTTCCCCAACACTACCTATTTGATCATTGAAATAATGCTGACTGTCCATTGCTAAGTAAGTACTTATACTTGGAAAAGCTATGTATTCAAGAGACTAACGGAGAACATTGGATACTAGTTACTACGTCATGGCTGAGTAGTCAACCGAATATCGCATGCCATTAAATCGCATAGACATGACGTCATCAAAAGGGTCAAGGTGAGCCAGCAGCTGCTTCCAGGAATTTGGGCGAGCTTGAGGTGGGATTCGAAAGCTGTTATTGGTATGGTAAGCTGCAGATGATTCAGTGCAGGCGCGAAGCATAATCTCGTGCAGGCACGTAGCCAGGATTTCGTCCAGGGGGGGGGGGCGGCGCCTCGAAAGGGCCCTTTCCCGAGCGTTGAAAGGGCCCCTTCCCGAGCGTTGAAAGGGCCCCTTCCCAAGCGTTGAAAGCCCCCCCCCCAAAAAAAAAAAAAGAGTTCATGCAAAGGCACGTTACAAGGCTGGAAAATGCAGTATGGCAGGTATGGCATAGGCCATACCAATTCCCTGTACAACTGTATTCTTACTGTTGAAAGGCCCTAGGTCCCTTCAGATCGTCTAGGGGCCCCTCCGACCTTTTCTACGCCCTTCCGACCTGTTCAGGGACTCATCTGGGATCCGCGAAGCGAAAAGACATGATGTGGAGTGGGTGATATATATATATATATATATATATATATATATATATATATATATATATATATATATATATATATATATATATATATATATATATATATATATATATAATACAAAGAGGGCTTACACTACAGGAAAAAATAAAATAGGAGCTTTCGGGTATATTGTAGCACCCTGACGAAGGGTGTTACAATATACCCGAAAGCTCCGCTTTTAATATTTGTATTGTGGAATATGTCCTCTTTGTATTTAATCTTCATCTGGGATCTCTACGTGCTTTGACCCTTCCGGTCTCACCAGAGACTCCTCTGACCTTCCAAGAAGCCCCTCTTGTGTGTCAAGGGGCCATTCGGCCTGTTCAGAGGTCCTTCCGACCTGGTCAGGGACTGCACTGACTGCTTTGTCGCCCTGCCGACATGCTCAGGGGCAGGGGCGGCGGATTGCGGGCGCAGGGTACCCAAAATCCCCCTCAAATTAAAATCCTGGGGAGGGGAAGGATCATGTTGCCCCCAGATTGAGTAGGCTGAAATCTGGGGGGGGGGGGGCAAAACTACCCTTTGACCCTCAGGATTTTCGACTGGGGGAATTTGGGGTACCCTGCCCCGCAATCCGCCGCCCTTGCTCAGTGGCCCCTCCGACCTGCCCAGGGGCCCCTCCAGTCTGGCTAGGAACTCATCCAGCATGTTCAAGGGGCCTTCCCACCGGCCCAGGGACCCTGTCGGTCTGGCCAGGGGCCCCTCTGACTTGCCCAGGAGCCCCTCCGATCGGCCCAGCGACTCTTCTGGTCGGCCTGCGCTGGCTGCTTTGTCGCCCTGCCGACATGCTCAAGAGGCCCTCCGACCTGCCCTGGAACCCCTCTGTGCTGGCCAGGGGCCACTTCGGCATGTTCAGGGGCCCTTATTACCCGCCCAGGGTCCTTTCAGTCTGGTCAGGGGCCCTTCCGATCTGCGCAGGGGCCCTTTTAACTTTTCAGGGGCCCTCTGGTCTCTCCAGGGGTCCTTTAACCTTCTAAGGGGCCCTTCCGGCCTAGCCAGGGACTGCGCTGGCTGCTTTGTCGCCTTGCGACATGCTCCGAGGGCCCTCCGACCTGCCCTGGGGCCCCTCCGTGCTGGCTAGGGTATCATTCGGCATGTTCAGGGGCCCTTCTGACCCACCTAGAGGCCCTTTTGGTCTGGTCAGGGCCCCTCTGACCTGCACAGGGGCCCTCTTAACTTCCCAGGGCCCTCTGGTCTATCCAGGGGCCCTCCAACCTGCTCAGGGGCCCTTATGACCTGACAAAGGACTGCGCTGGCCGCTTTGTCGCCCAGTCGACATGCTCAGGGGCCTCTCAACCTACCCAGGGGCCCTCTGTGCTGGCTAGGGGCCCATTCGACGTGTTCAGGGGCCCTCTGACCCGCTCAGGGGCCCTTTCGGTCTGGCCAGGGGCCCCTCTGACATGCACAGGGCTCTTTTGAACGTCCAAGGGGCCCTCTGGTCTTTCAGAGAGGGCCCTGGTGGTCCTAAAGGGCCTCTGAAGTCCTCTAAACTCTCTAAAGACCACGCTTCGTGTAGTAAAGAGCCTATGATACCACGCTTCGCGCGGCCTCGTCAGCCCTTTTCGGCGCGCAAAGGGCCCTCGCGCGCCAAAAAGGGCCCGCCTGCCCTCCAGGGAGGGGGGGGGGCGGCCGCCCCGCCGCCGCCCTCCCCTTGGCTACGTGCCTGATCTCGTGCCACAATTTTTTTAGAGATACACGTCAAATAAATGTCAATTAACTGGCACGATGTTACAGAATACGGTCGGATAGAGGGCAGATGAGGAACCCACACCGGGACGATGAGGTAAGGTAGACACAAACACACGATGCGGCAAGGTGAAGAACCTTGAACCCACACTGGGAAACAGATATGCTGAAAAGCAATGTGTTACTGAGGTTTTCAAATTTTAGGACCGTTATTATGTCCGTGAAGTTGGCGACTTATTTAGCGACTTATTTAGCGACGATTTCCGATTTCTCCCAAAATGACGTATATGGTCAATTAGACTACGAGGAACACGAATCTGATGTTTGTTTTTCTAAAGCACGTGTCCTTCAAGGTGCCAGAAGTGAAGGAAAAAAATACCAGAAGTTATCGTTCCATTTTTGTTTTGCCGAAATGTTGCGCAGGACAAGTTGTAGCCGCACTTCGAAAATCAAATTAATGAAATCCAACTTCAAGGTCAAAATCAAGGTCAAAGGACCGGGAACTGAAAAAGAGTCAAAAGTTACCGCTCGATTTTGATTTTTTTTCAGTCAAAATGTAGCGCAGGAAAAGTTGTAGTCGCCCATCGAAAATCAAATTAATCGAGGTCCAACTTAAGGGTCAAAATCAAGGTCAAAGGACGGGGAACTGAAAAAGTGCCAGAAGTTACCGCTCGATTTGGACTTTTCTTTAACCCTATTAGTGGCAGGGGGTAGATTCTACCCACCCCTCCGGTTTTTCGCAGATATCTCCCGAACGGCTAAAAGCACACCCATGTGAAATTTTGCAAATTTTCCTAGAATTGAATTCCGCATATGGAGTCAAAATTTTGAGTTCCTAACCTGAACAAGGGCGGTTCCAGGGCCCAGTTTTGGGAGGATTTTTTTCAGTGACATTTAGCGATAATACGGAAATGCAATCTTCACGGCTTCTTCCTAACTTCCTGAAGTATAAAGGAGTTACATAGGTTTACGGTGAATGAAGCAAGAGCAAATTAGTTGATTTTAGTGAACTATAATAAATATTGCACGGCAGGGACCTGGAAAGGGGAGGTTTACAGGAAGTTATTTTTTTATATTTTGCCTCCCTTTTTAGCTAACCTGGCACCGCCTATGGATGCAAATATGCTTTATAACTGTTGTTTCCGATGTTACAATAGCGCACCATTTCTTTTATCGAAAAGAAGAAGAAAAAGACGGTTTTATAAGGCATTTATTTTACTCCCAAATTTAGTGACCTGAAAACGCCTATGATTTTTGAATTTTCAAAAGTCACCATAATATATCAATCCCCAATTCAATCTCTATCAATTCACATTAGTTGCGTTGAAATCGGTTGATAAACATGACAGCTATGTTGGATCACAAATACCTCTAATATTTGTCAATTTTGCACCCGTTGCCACCCTATAAAAAATGCGGATTCTTTTTATTTTGGGGGGAAATGTAGATCGTGTAGAGGGGAATCAGACGCCGTTTGATTTGTGAAAATCGGAATGGTTGATCTCGAGATCTCCGGGGGGCGGAATCCGCCCCCCCCCTGCCACTAATAGGGGTAGCCAGGAGCCTACCACTAATAGGGTCAAGGGCGTAGGCAAGGGGGGTGGGCAAGGGGCCATACCCCCCCCCCCCCCCCCCCCCACCACCCCCTCCCCCTGGAGGCCAGGGGGCCCTCTGGCGACCGAGCGAGGGCCCCCTGGGGCCGAAGGCCCCAGTGTTTTTGATGGTGTCAGGCGTCAGCAAAACGCCTTACGTCGCATAAAAGAACGCCAACGAACCGAGCAAAAACATCGTAAAACGATTAAATAACAACACTTGATTGTCTGTTAAAGGCATGTATATGTAAATACGTAAAAGGGGCCCAGCCATAGTGGATAGGGCCCTTTACCAGCTTTTAAAGGGCCCTACCGATCTGCAGAGGGCCCCTGTCGGCATTCAGAGGGCCCCTTCCGGTTGTAGAGGGCCTTTTGCCGGCCTTTATAGGTCCCTGCCGATCTGGAGAGGGTCCCTGCCGATCTGGAGAGGTCCCTCTGCCGGTCTTTAGAAGGCCCTGCCGATCGTAGATCGCCCTGCCAATATGTAGAGGGCCTCTGCCGGCATTTAGAGGGCCCTGCCGACCTGTAGAGGGCCCTATTCTAGGCTTTAGAGGCCCTGTCGATCTGCACAGTGTCCCAGCCAATCTGTAGAGGGCCCTCTGCTGGCCTTTAGAGGGCCCTGCCGATCTGTAGAGGGCCCTCTGCCCGACTTTAGAGGGCCCTTCCAGCATGTAAGGGGCCTGCCGATCTGCAGAGGGCCCCCTGTCGGCATTTATATGGCTCCTTTCGGTTGTAGAGGGCCCTCTGCCGGTCTTTATAGGGCCCTGCTAATCTGTAGATGGTCCCTGCCGATCTGTAGAGGGCCCTCTTTCGGTCTTTAGAGGGCACTGCCGATCTGTAGATCGTGCTGATAATCTGTAGATGGCCTCTTCCGGCATTTAGAGGGCCCTGCCGACCTGTAGAGGGCCCTCTTCCAGCCTTGAGGGGCCCTGTCGATCTGTAGAGTCCCCCAGACAATCTATAGAGGGCCCTCTGCCGGCCTTTATAGGGCCATGCCGATATGTATAGGGACCTCTTCCCGCCTTTAGAGGGCCCTTCCAGCATGCAGAGGGCCTGCCAATCTGCAGAGGGCCCCCTATTGGCATTGATATGGCCCCTTCCGGTTGTAGAGGGCCCTCTGCCGGCCTGTATAAGGCCCTGCTAATCCCCGCCGATCTGTAGAGGGCCCTCTGCCGGTCTTTAGAGGGTCCTGCCGATCTGTAGATCGTGCTGATAGTCTGTAGAAGGCCTTTTACGGTATTTAGAGGGCCCTGCCGACCTGTAGAGGGCCCTCTTCCAGCCTTGAGGGGCCCTGTCGATCTGTATAGTCCCCAGCCAATCTATAGAGGGCTTTCCGCTAGACTTTAGAGGGCCCTGCCGATCTGTAGAGGGCCCTCTGCCCGCCTTTAGAGGGCCCTTCCAGCATGTAGAGGGCCCGCCGATCTGCAGAGGGCCCCCTATCGGCATTTAGATGGCCCCTTCCGGTTGTAGAGGGACCTCTGTCGGCATTTATAGGACCCTGCCGATCTGGAGAGGGCCCTCTGCCGGTCTTTAGAGGGCCCTCCCGATTTGTATATCGCCCTGCCAATCTGTAGAGGGCCTCTGTCGGCATTTCGAGATCCCTGCCGACCTGTAGAGGGCCCTCTTCCAGCCTTTAGGGGCCCTATCGATCTGCAGAGTGCCCAGCCAATATAAAGCGGGCCACTGCCAGTTTTTAGAGGGCCCTGTCGATCTGTAGAGGGCCCTCTTCCCGCCTTTAGAGGGCCATGCCAGCATGTAGAGGGCCTGCCGATCTGCAGAGGGCCCCCTGTCGGCATTTAGATGGCCCCTCTCGGTTGTAGAGAGCCCTCTGCCGGCCTTTATAGGACCCTGCCAATATGTAGAGGGTCCCTGCTGATCTGGAGAGGGCCCTCTGCCGGTCTTTAGAGGGCCCTGCCGATCTGTAGATCGCCCTGCCAATCTGTAGAGGGCCTCTTCCGGCATTTAGAGGGCCCTGCCGACCTGTAGATGGCCCTCTTCCAGCCTTTAGGGGCCCTATCGTTCTGCAGAGTGCCCCAGCCAATAGGCAAAATAGGGTCCTCTAAATGCCGGTAGAGGCCCTCTAAAGGCCGAGAGGCAGGCAAGGCGATCTACAGATCGGCAGGGCCCGCTAAAGGCCGACAGGGCCCTCTAAAGGCCGGCAGAGGGCCCTCTATAGAGGATCCTCTGCCGGCCTTTAGCGGGCCCTGCCGATCTGCAGATCGCTAAAGGCCGGCAGGGCCCTCTAAAGGCCGGCAGAGGGCCCTCTATAGAGGGTCCTCTGCCGGCCTTTAGAGGGCCCTGCCGGCCTTTAACGGGCCCTGCCGATCTGCAGATCGCCTTGCCTGCCTGCCGGCCTTTAGAGGGCCTCTACCGGCATTTAGAGGACCGTGCCGACCTGTAGACGGCCCTCTTTCAGTCTTTAGGGGCCCTGTCGATCTGCAGAGTGCCCTAGCCAATCTGCAGAGTGAGCATAGAGGGCCCTCTGTCGGCCTTTAGAGGGCCCTGCCGATCTGCAGATGGCCATCTGCCGACCTTTAGAGGCCCCTGCCGATCTGTAGAGGACTCTATGCTGGCATTTAGAGGGTCCTGTGGTGGTAGAGGTGGTCTGCCGGTCGAGCGCCGGTGAGGCTCTCGAAGGAAGACCAGTGAAAGTTCTCATTGTTTTCGGTGTATGCTAGTAACGTCTGAGAGGAGTGCACGGCTTTGGTAATGTAGGCTTTGACTTTGACTCGAACTCGGGCTGCCACTACCAGGAAAGGTCAGAAGCCCAGCGCTCTCCCACTGAGCTACAGGGGCGGACAAATCGCTCGTTTCCGTACTATCGAAGGTTTTTTAATGTTAGTGTCATAATTCCTACCCCAGAATCCAGATCACTGCACAATAATTTAGATGGGGCGGAATTAATGCATTGTACTGCAATAGAAGTTGCTGTGAGGATAAATAAAGCTTGGATATTCCGATAACTCCGATATATTACGGCTTATCACACATATTACACTATATATGACTATTCTATTTACGATTTTCATCTACAAGAACTCCTAAGTATTTAATGCATGGGTTTATCGTGATTGGTGTATCATTTAATACAATGTCAAGATCTTGTCACGTCACTGATCTTGAATAGATTTGGTAATTTGTCTTTGATGCATTTAGTGATAATATATTTACATGGAACAACTCGTTATTTTTGGAATTCATTCATTCATCTTTATTTGCAGCTCTTCAACATTTTTAGCTTGAATATAAATTGCCGTATATCATCAGCAAATAAGTAAAAGGTGCTTATTTATGTTGTATTGCTGATGTCATTAATATAGAGAATAAATAAAAGAGGACCTAAAATTGAACCCTGTGGGACGCTAACTTTCATCATTTGTTTCTTAGATGCAACCTCATCTATTATTGCCATTTTATGCCTCTTATATTATGCCACGATATGACTCTATCGTGTTGTAGAAACCCCTCGTATCACAATGCGGTGTATTTTTTTTATCAAGAGAATTGCCAAGCAAACTGTATCCAAAGCTTCTGTAAATCAAGGTGGAGCATGTTATTTCGCTATTTTGTAGATATTTTGTCAACTTCATCGTACATTTGAACAATCGGCATTTACGTACTGTGTTGTTTCCTGAATCCGAATTGAAGAAGATTAAGGATAATATTTGCATTACCCGCGCCCCGCTGGAGGTAGCAGAATATGCCCCCCCCCCCCCCCCTTCCGGATTTTCTCAATAACTTGAAAACAATGATAGATATTGACGTCAATCCTTCAGCACCTTATGCTGCATCAATTCTCCGTCTTATCACAACATTTCAATGAAAATGGTGGATTACTTTAAGAGATAATGACGTTTGAATCACGTCATGTCATGAAACTTTTGGTGGAAAAACAATACATGCTTGAAAAATCATAGAAATTCGAGTTTTGACGAAAATTGCAAGTAAAAAAAAAATGAAAAAAGTTTATTAAAACCAGTAAGGCGCCGTACTTGGCGATGAACGAGCGAGCGCGAAATAAATGTATGGTGAATTTCAACCCGATCGGGCAAGTAGTTCCTGAGATACAAAAAACGTGCGCACGTGCACACGTGCAGAGGCACCTCAACTATGACTTGTGGGTAGGCGGCGGCGGAGGGGTCCCTAACCAAACACAAAATTTGAACACAATCGGCTCAACCGATCCTGAGATATAGAATAGGGGTGTGCACGTGCGCACGAGCAGAGCAGTGTTCACCACGGGCCCACCAACCCCCAGCCCAGCCCGGCCCAGGCCCATGAACACCAAGCCCAGGCCCAGACCAGGCCCAGTCAAATTCATAATATTGAGGCCCAGGCCCGGTCCGGCCCGTTCAGATTAAGCATATCATTATTTTCACAAAATTTGCAATAATTATCCTAACATATTTAATTGTATGCTATAAATGTGAAACAATCAACAATCTATGCTAACCAAAAAACAAAAGGCCACCGCCACATCAACAGTGTGTTGCTGTGTAAGTGAACTGCTGGCTCAAATATTTGTTAGCTCTGACCTGAGCTTGTGCGATGCGCGCATTACTTCAAAATTGTCAGGCCCAGGTCTATCCAGAGCCCAGTGATTTCCTTAAAGTTGAGGCCCGGCCCAGGCCCAGCCCAGGCCCAGCCCATGGCCCATAGGGCCAACCCAGCCCATGGCGAACTCTGGTGAAAAGGCACCCCATCCCTGACTTGTGGGAAACTGGCGGTTGAGAGGTCCCTAACCACACACCAAATTTGAACACAATCGGCTCAGCCATTCCTGAGATATAGAATAGGGGTGAGCACGTGCGCACGTGCAGCCTCTCCCCACCCCTGACTTGTGGAAAGGCAACGGCTGAGAGGTCCCTAACCACACACCAAATTTGCACCCAATCAACTCAGCCGTTGCAGAGTTTTTGCGAGAAAACACTTTTCAACACCCCTCATGCGGCACGCGGCACGCGCAGTGGTAGTCACCCACATGAGTCGGCACTGGTCTCAAACAGGGTAGGTTGGATGGGGCTGCTTAGCAAAGAAGTCAGCTTGTCAATCGGACGTGTGGTTGCAGAGATATGAGCTTTTCAAAAGCGTCGCCACGGATCGGGTCGGGCCAGGCCGCTCATATTCAGATTTTCCCCATATACCACAAAAAGACGAGAGAGCGCTTCGCGCTCGCTCGTAATGACTATCTCGGATTTTCGAAATGTTGTGTTTTTCACTCCCAAAAATGACAAAAATAAACTTGTTTTTCGTTGTCGAAATCTTATTTGTCGTTGTTTTACAACATACAACGCACTGTACTGTTTTAATGATGTGGCCCCCCTTGGCTACGAGGGCCCCTCTGATCCCATTTGCCCCCCCCGCCCCCTGGGCGAATTTCTCCCTACGCTCCTGAATAGGGTTAAACCAAAATGTAGCACAGGAAAAGTTCGTCTGACTCGTCTGATCTTCCAGGACCAACAATCTTGAAGTGGCTGTCAGCTATTCAGTGCAGTGGCGGCACTAGCCTAGACCCCATTTTGCAAATAAGAAATTAAATTGCTTAAAAACGGCTAAGTTTTGGGGAAAATGACCTTAATATTCTCGACATTGAAATAACGGCCAAAGATAATGGCTATCTCAGTTCAAAACCAATATAAAGGTGAAACATTCCCTTTAATCGCTGACGAAGGGTGTTACAATATACCCGAAAGCTCCGATTTTAATATTTGTATTGTGGATTAAGTCCTCTTTGTATTTAATCTTCATCTGGGACTGGGATCTCTACGTACTTTGGGCCCTTTCGGTCCTACCAGGGACTCCTCTGACTTTCCAAGAAGCCCCTCTTGTGTGTCAAGGGGTCCATTCGGCCTGTTCATAGGTCCTTCCGACCTGGCCAGGGACTGCACTGGCTGCTTTGTCGCCCTGCCGACATGCTCAGGGGCCCTCCGACCTGCCCAGGGGCCCCTCCAGCCTGGCTAGGAACTCATCCGGCATGTTCAAGAGCCCTTCCGACCGGCCCAGGGACCCTTTCGGTCTAGCCAGGGGTCCCTCTGACTTGTCCAAGAGTCCCTCCGATCTGCCCAGCGACTCTTATGGTCGGACTGCGCTGGCTGCATTGTCGCCCTGCCGACATGCTCCGACCTGCCCTGGGGCCCCTCCGTGCTGGCTTGGAGCCAATTCGGCATGTTAAAGGAAATAGTTCACCTTCGGAAAGTTTTTCAGAACACGATTTTATTATATTTTTTTAATACAGTTTCTTTTTTTCTTTTCAAAAATGGTCCTACATCGCGCCAATTCAGGACAGAAGGTCGTAAATTATTAATGTTATGGTGTGCGTTATTGGTCTGCGCATGCTCAGATCAGTGCTGGCACTCTCAGACGGTACGGTATATCATATATGCGCCACATTCCTTCGCCAAAAAGTCAAATATCTTTGGCTGGAGAGTCTTTTCAGCCAAGAAAAGTTGCAGATAAGGATTTCTCAACACGTGCTACAAAACTGCTATTTCAGTTCAAAACCCCATGTTGAAGGTGAACTGAACTGTTGAAGGTCCTTTAAGGGGCCCTTCTTACCCGCTCAGGGGCCATTTCGGTCTGGCCAGGGGCCCTCCGATCTGCACAAGGGCCCTTTGGTCTGTCCAGGAGCCCTCTAGCCTTCTAAGGGGCCCTTCCGAACTGGCAAGGGACTGCGCTAGGCTGCTGTGTCGCCTTGCGACATGCTCCGAGGGCCCTCCGACCTGCCCTGGGGCCCCTCCGTGTTTATTTATTTATATATTTATTTATTTCACGTCGTGAGGCATATCCGTAAACAAACGGCTATTACATGCTCGAGTCAAATATTTGCTGGACTTGGGTAGTGGGACAACACACATACATGCCATAAATAAATAAATATAAATACAAGAAAAGTGCAACAAAGAGCCTCTTGGGCCCATCCGAGGTTGCACCCCCCCCCCCCCCCCTCCCCCCCTCCACCAGTCTCGCCCCTTCAAATCATCTTACTCTACCTGCATAAAAGAAGGCTAATCCCACGAGTATTTATGAACTAATCCCTTCTCTGTAAAGTATTTATCTAATCTAATTTTGAAGGAAGCAAGTGTCACTGCATCAGCGACATCCCCTGGTAGCATATTCCAATGTCCTACAACCCTTCTACTGAAAAAATGACTGTCGTAGCCTAGTCCTACTTTGTTTCATAATGAGTTTATGCTGATGACCTCTACCTCGATTTTCCCTATTGAACTCAAACATACCCTTTAAATATCCAGAATGCTGACTATTTACAAATTTGAAGACTTCAATTAGATCTCCTCTTAGCCTTCTATATCTAAGTGAAAACATACCCAATTTCTTTAATCTATCTTCATAAGGTAAACTACCAAGACAATTAACCATTTTTGTTGCCATTTTTTTAACTCTTTCTAACAACCAGCAATCTTTCTCACATGTTGGAGACCAGGCTTGTACACAATACTCCAAATGTGGTCTAACGTATGCACAATACAGTTTTGTTATTACCTTTTCACTCTTGTAGGAAACATTTCTGTTAATGGCCCCTAGCATTCTAAGTGCCTTTTTCCTAGCTTCTACAACCTGGTCTGACGCTGATAGTCTATTGTTTACCACGACACCTAAATCTCTTTCCTTTTCAATCTGCTCCATTTTCTGCCCACCCATTTCATACCTATGTTTACTGCTAACCCGTCCAGCGTGCATAATCTTACATTTACTCAAATTGAATTTCATCTGCCATGCTTCAGACCACTCAACTAGCTTGTCCAGATCTGATTGAAAAACATCCTGATCATGTTTTCCTCTAATAATCCTGACAACTTTTAGATCGTCCGCAAATTTCAAGACTTTGCTGTCTATACTGTTCTCAATTGCATTCACAAATATTATAAAAAGCAATGGGCCCAGGACTGAGCCCTGTGGAACCCCACTGAGAACCTCCTTCCATTGTGATTGGCACCCATTCAATATAACCCTTTGCTGGCGTCCTGAAAGCCACGTTTCTATCCAATCCAGAATCTTGCCCCTGATCCCATGAATTTTAAGTTGCAACCCCAGTCTTGTATGGGGGACTTTGTCAAATGCTTTACTGAAATCAAGAAAAGCTACATCTAGCTGTTTACCCTGATCAAAGCTATCTGTTGCAACATCCAAAAACTCCAGAAGATTAGTTAAACAAGAACGGCCCTTCCTAAAGCCATGCTGTTTATCCTTGATGAGTTCATTTTACTCCAAGAATTCAACAATCTTATCTTTGATGATTGATTCAAGCACCTTGCAGACTAATGAGGTCAGACTAACTGGTCTATAGTTTTCCTCTTTACTTCTATCTCCCTTTTTATGAATAGGAACAACATTTGCTCTTTTCCAATCAAGTGGAATTTTACTATCTGCAAGTGATTTAGAAAATATTATGGCTAATGGAACCGACAACTCCCTTTCAGATTCTCTTAAAAGTCTAGCATGGATTTCATCAGGTCCTTCTGCCTTGTTAGGCCTTACTTTCTTTAGATATTCTAGAACAAGTTCACTACTTATGCCACCTAGCTCTCCTATAGTCTCCTCTGTCTCTAGCTCAGACTGAAGTGCTGCAATACTACTCTGGTCCTCGATAGTAAAGACAGATTGAAACTGATCATTAAGCACTTCAACCATTTCACTGTCCTTGCTAACTAACACATCATCTACCTTAAAGGGACCTATATTTTTGGAAACTGTACTTAACTTATAAAAACTGAAGAACTTCTTACTATCTGCATTACAATGTCTAGCTAAATCGAGTTCCTTTGCCCTTTTAGCTGCTCTGACCTTTTTATTAACTGAATTTCTTGCATTCTGGTAGGCCTTCTGATTTATATCTAGTGAAGATCCCTTCAAAATGCCAAAGGCACTTCTTTTAGCTTGTATAGCACTCCTTACTTCTGGGGTAAGCCAAACTGGATTGCCCTTGGTTCTGTTACGTTTGTGCCTGAGGGGTATATGCCGATTTTGAATTTGGCTTAATCTAGCTTTGAAAACATTCCAGGCCTCACATGCATCTAAACCTGCCAACTCAACGTTCCATTTTATCTGTGCGAGGTCATTTCTAATACCATCAAAATCAGCCCGGCTGAAGTTTGGAACCATAATAAGGTTATCTTTGGGCCTCATTTCTGATGAGATATTGAATTTAACCATATTGTGATCACTGGTTCCTAGACCTGCACAAATACTTATGTCACTAACTAGATCACTGTTGTCTGAGAATACAAGGTCTAGAATGGAGCAATGTCTGGTTGGCTCTGTTACAAACTGATGCATGAAAAGCTCCTCTTCAAAGATTTGCCTATACAACCTACACTCATTTGTTTCCTCTGCTATACTTTCGTATCCTCTTAAGTTAAAATCTCCCATAATAAGACACTGAGCCCGAAAGTTCCTACGTATTTCCTCACAAATATCTTGGTCTGTTTCAGCTTGGGAGTTCCTTGGAAGATTCCCTGGTCTGTAAAATGCACCTATCCTCAACCTTCCTCTGTTTCCTGTACCAATTTTAATGTCAAGCCAGATTGATTCTACTTCTTTTACTTTACTAGAATCATCAACTCTAGTAGTGCAGTACAAGCTATTTACATATACAAACACTCCGCCTCCCTGCCGTGATTCTCTGCAGTATGAGAACATGTTATACCCTTGTAACTCGAAATCCTGTAGCCTATCCCTATTATACCCCTCACTAACCCATGTCTCGGTTACACAAATGATATCAGGCTATTCAAGGGCAACATAACACTCAAACTCATCAAATTTAGACCTAATACTTTGGGCATTCAGCAACACACATGTGATCTTATACTTTGAGCTGACTCTACTAATTCTGAGGGAATTATGATCTACTGTCCTATTCTGACATGAACTTCTACCAATGCTTACTTCCTGATGCCCTAGTATTAGCGTCCCTGAACCCCCCTCCTACCTAGTTTCCCTGAATGACACTTCTGTAGGCATCTCCCAAAGCCCTTGCCCCCTCATCCGATAAGTGAAGCCCATCCTTCATATAGTACCTACGCCACTCATAGAACTGATCCCATAAGTCTACATAACTAAGCCCCATAGCTGAACATAAGTTCTGAACTGAGCTGTTCACAGACAGAGCTCTCGAGTACCACTCCTCACTGGCTCCACAGCGAGGGAGGATGCCAGTCACAATGACTGGTTTCCTGGACTCCTTCAACCTCTGCAGCAGGCTCCGGTACTCCGCTACTATTCTCACACTCTGCCTAGGTCCTATGTCGTTCACCCCCACCTGTAGTATAACTGTCTCCGGGCTACTCCTACTAAGTTCTGCCTCAATGACAGGGCCCATATCAACTACTCTTGCCCCTGGTTTGACTATACATCTGTCCCTCTTCCCACAGAATGTTCGCCTTAAGGGCCTTACCCTTGAGTCCCCAACCACTAAATGCTGAATCTCTTCCCTGTCACTTTCAGCTGCTGACTCTAACGCACTGAACCTATTTGCTATTGTAACCTGCGGATGTTCTCTGGGGCTGTACTGCCTGACTCTACCCTGAACTTCTGTCCATCCCTCCTGATCCCCTTCCCTCTTCCTCCTCCAGATTCTGCTACCACCCTCCATTACCCAGCAACCCTCCTCATCCTTACTGTCTGTGGCCTAGCATTACTTTCCACAATGTTGAGTCTCCAGAAACGTGACCCTCCAACACACTTCCAAACCCCAGCCGCACTATCCACCTTTGCCTTATCCTCCTCCCCTATGCCCCTATCAGAACTACCACTGGTCCCTGATCCTGTAGGCTCCTTTTCTGACCCCCTAACCACGAGCTGCGCATACGTTCCTTGGTCAGGAGCTACACCCTCCTGCGGCTCATCTCTACACCTACACTTACTTAACTGCGCCTCAAGCTCTGCTACCCTAGCCTGGAGGGCCTCTAGCTCTGCTACCTTCGCCTGCATCCTAGTCATGCTCATTTGAATACACCAGTAACTTAGGTATATAACTTAGGTACTATGCACTTTTCAATACTTTACTAACTTAACTTAACTTTTGTTTGTTTTTTGTTTGTTTTTTCTTCTTCTAAACCTTAACTAGATCTAAGTAAAGCTAGTGACACAAATCAGCTATGAGTGCACCTAATACTAGACTAAATATCTAATCCTTAAATAAACTGAATACTAAATACACCTTAATTATCCCTAATTTTCTAAAAATATCTACTTATCCAACCCTGCAACTAATAGTTTCAGGCATTATTGTTCACCTGGGTATGTTGTCGGTTGCACGCTTACCAGGCAGTGCTGGAAGTTGACCTCGGAGCAGCCAATGCAGACCAGGCAATGGTTTCGACTGTACATGATACATACATGATACAGAACACTAACAGACACACACACACACACACACACACACACACACACACACACACACACACACACACACACACACACACACACACACACACACACACACACACACACACACACACACACACACACACACACACACACACACACACACACACACACACACACACACACACACACACACACACACACACACACACACACACACACACACACACACACACACACACACACACACACACACACACACACACACACACACACACGCACGCACGCACACACACACACACACACACACACACACACACACACACACACACACACACACACACACACACACACACACACACACACACACACACACACACACACACACACACACACACACACACACACACACACACACACACACACACACACACACACACACACACACACACACACACACACACACACACACACACACACACACACACACACACACACACACACACACACACACACGCACGCACGCACGGACGCACGCACGCACGCACGCACGCACGCGCACTCGCACTCGCACTCGCACTCGCACTCGCACTCGCACTCGCACTCGCACTCGCACTCGCACTCGCACTCGCACTCGCACTCGCACTCGCACTCGCACTCGCACTCGCACTCGCACTCGCACTCGCACTCGCACTCGCACTCGCACTCGCACTCGCACTCGCACTCGCACTCGCACTCGCACTCGCACTCGCACGCACGCACGCACGCACACACATACACACACACACACACACACACACACACACACACACACACACACACACACACACACACACACACACACACACACACACACACACACACACACACACACACACACACACACTGCATCACAGTGGACATTTTGCACTGAAGTGCCTGCTAGGGCTCACGTTGTCGCTCCAGGAGTGGCGAACGTCATGCCACTATCAAACCACACACCAAGGTTTTTGACCGTGTCCGAGCAGGTGATGGTTGAGCCGGAGAAGGCAATACTGATCGGAGGAATGCGCCGAGTCATTTCACGAGTGCCGAGCACGATGAACTGTGTTTTTGCTGCGTTGATTTGAAGACCGTTTTTGCTATACCAGTTGGAGACAACAGACAGGTTGTTTTCCAGTGATCGAATAAGTTGACAGAGTTCTCTCGGTGGGCCTGTGACGTATATCTGGACGTCATCCGCGTAGGCGATGATGCCAGTGGAGTCGTCTGCGTACAGCGACAGATCGTTGGCGTACACGTTGTGAAGAAGAGGCCCGAGAGCGGAACCTTGATAGGTGCCGATAGGGTTCAGAAGTGGTGGAGAAAGCGTACGGTCGCGAGAAGTTCCGGTGGACTGAACCTGCACTCGCTGATAATGGTCAGTCAGATAGCTTTGGAACCAGCGCGTGTCCCCTCCATATAGTTCCAGCTTACGCAGCGTGCTGACTAGGGGCCCATTCGGCATGTTCAGGGGCCCTTCTGACCCACCTAGGGGCCTTTTCGGTCTGGTCAGGGGCCCCTCTAATCTGCACAGGGGCCATTTGAACTTCCCAGGGGCCGTCTGGTCTGTACAAGGGCCCGCCAACCTGCTCAGGGGCCCTCATGATCTGGCAAGGGACTGTGCTGGCTGCTTTGTCGCCCTGTCGACATGTTCAGGGGCCTCTCAACCTGCCCAGGGGCCCCTCTGTGCAGGCTAAGGGCCCATTCGACATGTTCAAGGGGCCCTCTGACCCGCTCAGGAGCCCTTTCGGTCTGGCCAGGGGCCCTTCTGATATGCACAGGGCCCTGGTACCGCTCGATTTTAATTTGAACGTCCAAGTGGCCCTCTGGTCTTTCAGATAGGGCCGCGGTGGCCCTAAAGGGACTCTGAAGTGCTCTAAACTCTCTAAAGACCACGCTTCGCGTGGTAAAGAGTCCATGATACCGCGCTTCGCACGGTCTCGTCGGCCCCCTGGCAAGGGCCCCCTGGCATCCAGGGGGAGGGGCGCCCCCGCCACTCCCCCCCCTTGGCTACGTGCCTGTCTAAAAGTACTAACATATGCATTCCTTATCAAAAATAGCACAGTGAATAATATAAATTAGATAATTTAAACATCGGTCCGAAGACTGTCTTGTACGATGTGGAGTTTCTTCTTTTCTTCTTGATTTTTTGTTTTGCTATGATGAACGTGTAGTTATTTGTAATAGAAATAGTCGGTTGTGTAAAATCGTTGTATTTGTTTTCATTTATTATACGTACAATGTACCTACAATGCCCTTCGCATATTTCACATTTCCTTGCAAGACCTTGAAGTAAACAGTGTCAACCTGTTTAAAGGCATGATGAACAAACTCGATGACATTTTTGTAAAGCTGCTCCATCACAAACAACGTTTCACAAAATCGCAAACATTTTAGGGCGGAACAGAACAGACACCAACAATTGCCACTTCAGACTGCACAGCTAGTCCAAGAACCCAGGAAGTGGAGACAACGGACACGACACTGACTCAGCAAGCTGCCACCCGTTCAGCCTTGACCTTCCTCAGCAGGGTGGTCAGGGCCAGGGCCGCGCGTGCCCGCACCCTGCCCCTCCCCCTCGTCCTCACCCGCCGCCGCCTCCTCTGACGCAGCTGCCGCAGCTGCCTTCACCGCCTCCACCGCCGCCGCTGCTGCTGTCAGGCTCAGCCCGCCTAGTACGTCGGCTTATAGTTGGGCAGGAAGGGGTTCGCCGGTTTCTCCGTGGGTGGCTGCTTCAGGTGCTCCAGCCCCTGACCGTAGTCCACACCGAGCGGAATAGCTGTGGTCGTGATAGTGGGCTTCGGCTTCGGCAGCCGCTTACAGCAGACACCGACTCCAGTTAGCAGCTTACACTGATCAATGGCCACCGTCGGCGTGTCCTTGGTAATGGGGTAGGGCAGCTTGACTCCGTCCGCCTTCACGAAGCCCGTGTAGGGGTCACACTCCTCATCCGGGACGCAGGGCAGCGCGCTGGCCGGGCCGGGGCAACTGGCGCGCACGGGCCCCTTCGGTCCAGCTGGACCGCCCAGCGGGTTCGTGTTGAGCAACTTGATAGGCTCCGGAGTGGGTCGCAGCGCCGGCGGCAGCACCGGCTTCACCGGCACCTTGAACGAGCTCGAGGACGGCAGCTGGACGGTGCCAGACAGGAACGGGTTGGACGGACGGCCGTACTTCACCGGCTTTGACGGCTGACTTGACACAGCGCTGGCGTCTTCTGTCGCGTGGCTTACCGGAAAGTCAGGGATACCCTTAGTCAGGGACGAGCCCGGCTCGGGGGAAGCCTGGCCAGGGTGGGCCTGACCAGGGATACCCTTAGTCAGGGACGAGCCCGGCTCGGGGGAAGCCTGGCCAGGGTGGGCCTGACCAGGGAAGGCTTGACCAGGGAAGTCCTGGCCAGGGAAAGCCTGACCAGGGAAAGCCTGACCAGGGAAAGCCTGACCAGGGAAAGCTTGACCAGAGAAAACTTGACCAGGGTGGGCCTGGTCAGAGTGTGCTTGTCCGTCGTGGGTGTGCGGCAGGTGGGCTTGTCCGTCGTGCGTGTGCGGCGGGTGGGCTTGTCCGTCGTGCGTGTGCGGCGGGTGGGCTTGTCCGTCGTGCGTGTGCGGCGGGTGGGCTTGTCCGTCGTGGGTGTGCGGCGGGTGGGCTTGTCCGTCGTGCGTGTGCGGCGGGTGGGCTTGTCCGTCGTGCGTGTGCGGCGGGTGGGCTTGTCCGTCGTGGGTGTGCGGCGGGTGGGCTTGTCCGTCGTGCGTGTGCGACGGGTGGGCTTGTCCGTCGTGGGTGTGCGGCGGGTGGGCTTGTCCGTCGTGCGTGTGCGGCGGGTGGGCTTGTCCGTCGTGAGTGTGCGGCGGGTGGGCTTGTCCGTCGTGGGTGTGCGACTCCGGGTGGGCTTGTCCGTCGTGGGTGTGCGCTCCGTGGTCGTGCGCCTGCTCTCCGTGGTCGTGCGCGTGCGCTCCGTGGTCGTGCGCCTGCTCTCCGTGATGGTGCGCGTGGTCGGGGTCGGAGGAATAGTTCGGGTCGCCCGGCAGCAGGCTGGGGGCGCTGCTCACCAGCGCCGCACACAGCAGCAGACACAGCGCGGAGCACCTCATCTCGGCAGCAGAGGCGACACTCGACTGAGGCCGCAGCGCCGCCGCCGTCCCTAGTGATGCCCGGCCGCCCCGCCCCGCCCCTCCCCTGCTACCGGTCCCGTCCCCCGCGGACGGCGAGACACGAGCGGCCGCCCCCCACCGACCGTTCCTGAGAAGATCAGCGGCCAAGGCCTTTCCACCGTCGCCCACTCCGCACACCCACTGACTTCCAGCAGGTAGCCTCGAACTAACTCTGCAGGGGATTACAAGATGAGTCATCTTCACGCGATGCTCGTTACAATAATACATGTAATTGCATGATATCCATGCATGCATATACATGTAATTACGTCATTTATTTCTATCCCGCGTTCATCCCATCTACCTATTTTCAATAACTTCTATACTGATAGCATCACTAAATTCGAATAGTTCTTAATACATATTAGACATATAGCACGATGTATTATGTTTGTATTAATACCAGTAAGACGCCTTAACCCTATTCCCTGCGGGCGCCCATAATTACGTTAACCTGCGGGGGGGGCAGATTCTGCCCCCCCCCCCCCCTCCCCAGAGATCTCGAGAACCGCTCGGTCGATTTCGATGGGGAAAACGCCATTCGATTCGGTCGTGCACGGGGAGCACGCGCACAAGATCTCTCTTTTTGGACCCCGAAATGTTTGTTTTGATCAAAAATGGGGGGGGGGGGTGGTTGTAAGGTCATTGCGGCTCTGTGGCTCGACCAATTTTTATGCCCCAAACGTTTTTGAGCTTCAAATGTACTGGTCTGTAATACATTAAAAGACAAAAACAAAATAAAAAATCATAGGCGTATTCAGGGAATGTAAAATGGGGGGATTTTCTGCAGATAAAAATATGTGCTGTTTGTGGTTGTTTATGACGACATGAACGTCACATGTGGGCATTATATGCCGTAATTTGTTAAATTTGATATATTGCGCATAGGCGGATCCAGGAGAAAAAACATGGGGCACCATGCGCGTAACGCTTTTATCATCTTACTAATTTGAAGTTGGACCTAATTTGAGGGTGGGTATCACCTCCCATTTTGTTATTCTGAGTGCGCCTCTGCCCCAAAATATGTACAATCCCAGTATCTATGATGCATATTGCATTGAAATTGTTTCTGACGCATTTATTGCACTGCAAACTACGAAGGAAGTATGCGCCGTAAAACCGCATTCGTAACACCCTCCCCAAAACAGGAGCATGGAATCGCCTCTGCTGGACTGATTTTTACAAAATTTTGACACAACACGCGCCATTCAATTTTAAGAAAAGTCACAAAGTTTCAGGACGCTAGGCCTAACGGTTCAGAAGCAGCAAGTGAAAACCCACCGGGAGGGGCAGAATCTGCCCCGCAGGGAATAGAGTTAATCGGTGAAGAACGAGCGAGCCCGTGGAAACAAATTTCAGCTTAGGTAATCGTTCCTGCCGTTTCTGAGTTACGGAACAGGAGTATGCACGTGCGCAGGAGCGTATTTAGAAATCCGTCAGGGGGGGGGGGGACAAGCTCTCAAGAGGGCGCCAAACCCCCACATGAGGGCGCCTCTTTTTGTGGCAAAAAGGTACCCTCAATTTTTTTCTCCGCGGATTTGGGCCCGTCACCTTATTTTTGTAATCGAACTTAAGAAATTCACTTTTCAGATTCACAAAAAAAAATGTTGCATTTTTCCGAAAAAAGTTTTTATTTTGTATTTTTGGGGGCTATTTTTTCTGTTTAACGGAGATAGCCATTTAAGAAAATGTAATTTCCTGTCTTTTGACGTTTTTTACTTACAATTTTCTTTAAAACTATTGTCTACGATTTGTCAAACATTTATCGTTATTCAACCAAAAAAGGCATGCATGACGTCATTAAAACGTTATTATCTCCCACAAAACTGTATCAATGTCATTTAAATTTGATAAGAAGACGTCGAATTGATGCAGCATGAGGTACTGAACGTTTCAGGTTCATGGTGTTCAAGTTATTGATAAAATCCGGAAGGTGGGGGGCAGATTCCCCCCCCCCCCTAGCGGGGCGCGGGTTAAGTGTCGCCGGGGCTGCTTGAATTGCATTCTATCACTCGATAGAAGAGAGAGAAAAAATCCGTTTCATACAGTTTTCTCCTTAGATCATTATTTGTCACGTTCAGTGCAGGGAACGCATACTTGTATTGAATGCCCCCTACCAAGATTCCTGTGAGGAGGGGCATTTGCCCCTGATGCCCCCCCCCCCCCCCCCCCCGGATCCGCCAGTGCCGTCAGCGAAAAGTGTTGTTGAGCGGGGTAAATGATAAAAATTGCAAAATAACCAAGAAATTATGCAATAAATCGATAACTTAAATTAACTGTTCTTTCCACTTCATGGTATTCTCGAAAATTTTGTAACCGAGGAATTCGTGGAATTGACCAGAATTTGTGAACAAATAAAACAAAACAAAAATTTAAATTAAAAGACACACCAATGCATGTGCAATCTGCAATCTGCATGCTCACAATTGCGCATTATATTCCAGTTAGGTATCAGCTGGGATATCTTGGCACGTGAGACATTTTAGACTTGACAAAGCATCATGATCATCATCAGCTTATGATCATCAGCAATTTTGCACACAAATATTCTAGCCATGCCAAAAAATTGGCAGATTTAATTTGCCTCATCCAAGAAGCACTGTTCAAAATAAAAAGTGCTCCGTGACAGTGTGACAGTGGCTTAGCGCGCGGAAGCCATGACGTGATACATGAAACTGATGGCGTATGACTTCATACGCTAACGATGAGCAAGTGGTGGTCAGAACTTCGAAGTCCTGAAGAAACAACCGCGATTGAGCGCAGCTTGGGATAAAAAACGACCGATGTCCGCTGACGCTACACGGTGTAGCATGGCTGATTAGACAACTCGGATCGGCTGTCTCCATTAGATATGTCTTTTCAGACGCATGGTAGGCATACCTAGGCATGGTAGGCATACCAGGCAGGTATGGCATACCTAGGGCATTAGATGTGTACTTATAGTTATTCCTTTGTTCTGATATATGTTATGCTGATATTCTTACAACTGAGTATCATATCTTTGATAATGATATGCTATGGAAGGTTTGACTACTACGCAGAACCTTTTTTATTCTTAGAACCATTACAATCCGTCATCCGATGAAAAGCATTTTCAACTAAAAATCCAACTTCGGCGCTTGGTATTTCCTCCTGGCGGGAATGACTTGGCAGTTGCGACCAGGCGGCAGCGACCGGGTTCAAGGTCTGAAGCTGGCCGGGCGGACCGTCGTCGGTCGTTAGTGGACGGAAACTTTCGCCACTAAATTCTACCGATTATCTGAAATTGCGCAATCGGGTGGTGGGGTCAGGACCCGAACATCAAGCTTTACTCAGCGTGCGTCCTCGCTAAAGAAATGCGCTGCATGCCCCATCACATACCTACATATAATTCACTCAATCAAAACATTGGGATACAATTTATTTTCCAAAATCCAGAATATTTTAATTTCCATAAATATTGTAAATAGTGCATATATGTCACCTATTTATATACTCACTTAAGTGCTTCATAGATACGGTCGACTTGTGTAATTAGACTTACATGCGTAGCTATCAATATAAACTGTATCTAAATAGGTAACCGTATCTACAGTACAAACATATACAGTTGCATACGTTATCTTACCAGTCACTGTTAGATGGTTGAATTGTGAACAGCATATTGTGCTACAAATAATAATACACAATAAAGTTTCTCGCTCTTTTTATGCAAATACAATTATCAAGACAGCCAATTAAATGTTTCAAGGTACTGAAATTGACATACGGGAATTGAAACAGCCGTGTTGTCGAACCCTGGCACAACGTGCAGAAAAACGTTGCAGTCGCAGGTGGTATGACGCTTTGTCAGGGGCGTACCCAGGATTCACTCCAGGAGGGGGCAATTTTTGATCAGGAGGGCATAAGTTACCCCCACCAAAAAAACTCAACGGATTTGGCCCACTATATTTTCAGAGGGGCATATTTGCAACCATTTTTTTATCTCTCGAAATAGGGCCCTTAGGGTCCTATTTTCGAAGGGGCACATACGGCCAAGGGGTCACGGATGGACTTTCAGGGGGGAGCAATTGCCCCGTTTGCCCCTCTCCTTGGGTACGCCTATGCGCTTTGCAGCTGAACGGAATAACCGGTCATAAGAGCAACGCTTATGTAACGTTCCAGCTTGTTACGCCGAATGGTCTGACTCGTTTTGGATTTAAGCATCGGCTCCATCCCGTCTGGTCTGGTATTCAGCTTCTTAAAGGGATTATCCCACCTTAACATTATATTTGAGTTGAGATAGACATTTGTATGGCTAGGCATTGGAATTAAGTATGGTAGCAGTTAAAACAACCACAATGATCTAATCAAAAAGATATTCGAGTTTGATTTTGACATCTGTAAAAAATAAGGCCCATGTGTATTTGAATAGGAACTCTAAACCGACAGCGGCGTCCCTTTACCCAACTGGTAATGATAGTCGACTTGTTTTAAGGTCAGCCTTGTAATATTTTTGTCTTTCATTTCTCGATCCTCGGGTGGTTCGCAATTTAAGCCAATCTAGACACCGGATGGTTCGCTTTTTCTGCGCAATAGATGTCGACAAAAAATTGTGCCATATATTTGACAGCACAAAGTATTTCCCTGTTATTAAAAAAAAATAGATGACGTCACCAACCCAACTTTTCGCTTAAAACTAAAAGTTGAATATCTTCCAAGATAAACATTTTTTCGGAATAAAAAATTCACGAACATGTTCAGCTGACATCGCCTGACATGTAGACATACAATTAAGTGTGATTCTACAACTTTCACAAAGGTGAGACAGTCCCTTTAACCCTATTCCCTGCGGGCCGCCAGAATTACGTTAACCTGCGGGGGGCAGAATCTGCCCCCCCCCCCCAGAGATCTCGAGAACCGCTCAGTCGATTTCGATGGGAAAACGCCATTCGATTCTTCATGACAAGATCTCTCTTTTTAGACCCCGAAATTTTGTTTTGTTCAAAAATGGGGGGCCAGAGGGCAAAAAATCCGAAAATTTTGGGTGTTTTTTGAAAGGTCATTGCGGCCATGTGGCTCGACCGATTTTCATGCTCCAAACGTTTTTGAGCTTGAAATGCACTGGTATTTAATATATCAAAAGGGAAAAAAATGATATGCGTAGTCAGGGAATGTAAAATGGGGGGATTTTCTGGGGGAAAAAAATATGTGCTGTTCGTGATTGTTTGGGACGACACGAACGGCATATGTGGGCATCGTATGCTGTAATTTGTTAAATTTGATATATCGCGCATAGGCGAACCCAGGAAAAACATGGAGGGCACCATGCGCGTAATGCTTTTATCATCTTACTAATTTGAAGTTGAACCTAATTTGAGGGTTGGTGTCGCCTTCCATTTTTTTTTATCCTGAGTGCGTCTCTGCCCCAAAAATATGTACAATTCCATTATCTATTATGCATATTGCATTGAAATTGTTTCTGACGCATGTATTGCACTGCAAACCATGCAGGAAGTCTGCGCCGCAAAACCGCATTCGTAACACCCTCCCCAAAACAGGAGCCTGGAACCGCCTCTGCCAGACCGATGTTTTCCAAATTTTGACACAACACACGCCATTCAATTTTGGGAAAAGTCACAAAGTTTCAGGACCCTAGGCTTAACGGTTTAGAAGCGGCAAGTAAAAAAAACCACCGGGAGGGGCAGAATCTCCCCCGCAGGGAATAGGGTTAACCTGCGAGCTGAGTACGAGTGGAGTCTCGTAATGCAACCCCGATATGTTCGTTCCGGTCTGTTATTTGGTCTGTACAGGTCTGCCCTGTTATTTGGTCTGTACAGGTCTGGCCTGTTCCGCGGTCTGTCCCATGGTCTTAACGGGTTTCCAGCAGTCAGTTCTTGCTCCATTCCTTTGAGGTCAACGTCCGGCACAGGTGTATAGGAACAAAGGGCGTCGCCACCTTCCGAAAGTTTGAGGGAACGGAGGCATTCTGAAGTCGATTCTTTCCATGCCACGCACATGGAAATTTCTGATTCGGATTTCGGGTTTTACAAGGGGATTCGGATTCGGATTTTAACATAGGCATAATATTAACATACGAAAATTTTGGGGGGGACACGTCCTCCCCCTTGTGTTCCCTGTGGCGGAGCCCCTGATAAGAACAGGGACAGGGAGCCATGGCCTCCAACATTTCGGTGAAATTTTTCGCTAAAATATTATATTTTATTAACTGAGGAAAACTTGAGACACCAAAACATAGACCAGGACGAGAATAGCACAAAACTGCAAAATAAATAATGCATAGGTGTAATCGGTTTCCCACAAAACAAAATCAAAGTTTCACTGCCCCCCACTTTCATGACGTGCCAACGTCCCCGTGTTCCGGCCACTTCCGAACTCCGGTCAATAGGATATCAGTCCAGCCTCTCGCCTTCCGAACTAACTCCGGTCAATAGGATCTCAGTCTAGCCTGCTTGCCTTCCGAACCAACTCCGGTCAATAGGATCTCAGTCTAGCCTGCTCGCCTTCCATACCAGCTCCGGTCAATAGGATATCAGTCCAGCCTGCTTGCCTTCCGAACCAACTCCGGTCAATAGGATCTCAGTCTAGCCTGCTCGCCTTCCGAACCAACTCCGGTCAATAGGATCTCAGTCTTGCCTCTCGCCTTCCTAACTAACTCCGGTCAATAGGATCTCAGTCTAGCCTGCTCGCCTTCCCCGAGCTAACTCCGGTCAATAGGATCTCAGTCCAGCCTGCTCGCCTTCCGAACCAACTCCGGTCAATAGGATATCAGTCCAGCCTGCTCGCCTTCCGAACTAACTCGGGTCAATAGGATCTCAGACCAGCCTCTCGCCTTCCGAACTCCGGTCAATAGGATCTCAGTCCAGCCTACTCGCCTCTAGCATCCTTTCCTACAGGGCTCCAAATGCAGCCCCTAGGTCATTATTCAAAGCCAACCCACCCACAGATATCGAGTCAGCGTCGGGATGGCGCAGAGGTTCCTGAGCCAACGCTTCCTGAGCCAGCGACCATGATAAGATTCCTCGACGGATCCTCTGTCCCATCCTATGTGCTCCTGTGCCATCAACGTGTGATACGACATACGTTAATATTGGCAGCAGCTGGCGGCGTATAATGCCAACAGGACGCCTGTCCACCGTTAAGGTAAGGTAGGCTCCACGGCATGCGTTTTGGTAAGTTTTTTTCTTCTTCTTTCGTTTTTTCGCTTTAACGAGTTGATTTGTTCGCGTTTTTCGCGTCGGCAGCGTGGGCGGTGGGCCGTGGCAGCAGTCCCGGGTGGGCGGTGGGCCGTGGCAGCAGTCCCGGGTGGGCGGTGGGCCGTGGCAGCAGTCCCGGGTGGGCCGGGCGGCCGTGGCAGCAGTCCCGGGTGGGCGGTGGGCCGTGGCAGCAGTCCCGGGTGGCAGCGTGCCGTGGCAGCAGTCCCGGGTGGCAGCGTGGGCCGGGCGGCCGGCTGATAGACCGGACCCGCGGAGCAGAAGCGACCACCGGACGACCAAGGGCGAGCCACTCATTCCAATGAAGTTGAAATTAGGTGAAATCAACTTGAATCTCAATAGGTATTAAATTAGTAATAAATACTAAATACTGGGGCTGGTAGAGCTTGCTCTGTAGACCCACACAATGCAACTTTACTGAAGAAAAAAAGTATGTTGAACACGCGCTTCGATTTCGCCGCAGCACATTCACCTAGTATTTGCTCTATCCAAGCCGAAAAAACGACATTCAATCCAAACGTTTGGGTTGAATCAAAGTTTCGTTTTTACGTTTTGTTTTTGCTTTTTCGCGTCGTATTTTCGTTTTCTGAGTACGTTTTTTTTTCTCGCGAGTTTGAACAAATCACCATCGCTCGTGAAGCTGTCTCCATGCATTTCTATGGAACAGAAAGTTTTTCGAGGCCGGAAAAAAAACGAAAAAACGAAAAAACGAAATTAAAAAGCGAAAGACGCGTGCCGTGGAGCCGTGGAGCCGTGGAGCCGTGGAGAGCCTGTACTTTACATGGTGGAACAAGATGATCGCTTCCAACGGCGGATAACCCCCCACACGCTGTCATAAAATGTCATAAAACCCCAACAACACAACAAAACAAACACCGAGTCTCCCTGCACAGCGGATTATACCACCTACCCCCGCCCCGAGCAGCCAGTCTCGTTGGCTCGTCTCCGTCACGACGCCGATCGGCCGAGGGCCGGGAACCGGATATGGCGGAGTTTTCAAGGTCAGACGATCACCTCTGTCTACAGAGACAGATGGCGACGCTGGCAGGGTGGTGGTGGTGGTGGTGGTGGTGGTTGTGGGGGGGGGGGTAGACAGGTCACAGGGGTGGGCTTTGCTTATCCGGGAGCTTAGTTGCGTGACTGCAGTAGAATAGAACTATGCATTGAGCACCACAGTGCAGTGTTATTTGTTGTAACAGGTTAAAACTATGGAATTTTGGACAGCAATTTGCCTCATTGGGTAGAATTTGGTAACAATTATATCAGTTTTGTATGATGGAGAATGGTA
This sequence comes from Chirona hameri, assembly GCA_036785665.1. Classification (NCBI taxonomy): domain Eukaryota; kingdom Metazoa; phylum Arthropoda; class Thecostraca; order Balanomorpha; family Balanidae; genus Chirona; species Chirona hameri. Next base: position 15,359 of record JAXIVJ010004481.1, on the reverse strand, counting down.
ATGTCAGAAGCGCTTCTCCTCCGAAACACCATTTTCCTCAGTGCAACACTTACCACATCAGTCATTTCAGGAGCTATTTCCAAAATGACTTAAATGATGTAAAAAGCGTCCTGAATTGATTTTGTGCGAACAAAGGATACCATAAAAAGCCATGAGGCGAGGTCGACGCCTCGCTCGCCCGGCCAGTGGCGAGCTGGGCGCCGCTTCGCGGAATAAGGCCGCGGTTAAAGGGAAGCGTCGACCTTGGTAGATTTGAGCGAATGCTATACAATGACTAAACAGAGTACGCAGATAATGATTCTGCTATTAACCTTCGCCCTACGGGAGCTTTTTTCACCTTCGCCCTACGGGGGGAGCCTGACAGCCCCCTGTTAACTTACGAACCAAGCAACTTAGAGCAATGCAGTAAGAGCCAGCATGTTGCCTGTGATGAGAAGAATCTAACAGTATGCGATTTTTAGGTTTCAGGTCAACGGGTGACCTTCCAGGTCAAGTGAATGACTTCGGATCGACCACGTCCAGAACAGCGATTTTGCTCGTCAGAAAACCTCAAAATTAGAAATTGATAAATGTAAATAAAAAGGCATGTTCCTAGACCAGTTTTGTCTCATAAATATAGAAAAGGTAATTATGTGTTCGTATCTTGTCAAAAATAAGTTTAAAAAAAGTTATTTTAACAAAATGACGTCATGAGTTTCTTACACTTAGAGAGCCATCACTCAGTCAAAAATAGAGATATTGCTTTGCAATTTGGTTTGGGTATTGTCCATACTCAGTTATCTCACATATATTCCGGTTTTTCTAACATCTTTGAAAATTTTGATTTTGTGGTGATTTTTCCCAAAAAAATCATGTTTTTACATTTTAGGGGTCAAAAACCCACAATTTTGACAATCCCAGATTTCCATTTGAAAGAGAATGCCATTTTATATCTTTGGTGAATGGCGTTTGCAATTTGCTTTAAAACTCTGTTTTCTACGATTTTTCAAATATTTATCATTTTTCCACCAACATGACGTCATCAAAACATTATTTTTTCCCAAAACTCTTAACCAATTTCAATATAAAAATTACAGCATACATATGATTGTTGTAAACCCAGCTACATGAAAATTCAGCCAGATGCGCCACATGTGTCAAAAGTTATTCAAGAAAAACCTCAGGGGGCCGTAGGGCCTGTCAGTGCCTGTCAGGGCCGTAGGGCCTGTCAGGCCCCCGTAGGGCGAGGGTTAAAGGGACTATCCCACCTTAACATTATATTTGAGTTGAGATAGCCATTTTAATGGCTCGACATTGAAATTAAGTATGTATCAGTTAAAACAACCACAATGATTTAATCAAAAAGATTATGCGAGTTTGATTTTGACATCTGTAAACAATAAGGCCCATGCGTATTTGAATAGGGCCTCTAAACCGACAGCGTCGTCTCTCTTTACCCAACTGGTAATGATAGTCGACTTGTTTTAAGGTCAGCCTTGGCATATTTTCTTCTTTCATTTCTCGATCCCCGAGTGGTTCGCAATCTAAGCCAATCTTGACACCGGGTGGTTCGCTTTTTTTGCGCAATAGATGTCGACAAAAAAAAATGTGCCATACATTTGGCAGCACAAAGGATTTCCCTGTTATTAAAAAAAGCATATGACGTCACCAACCCAACTTTTCGCTCAAAACTAAAAGTTGAATATCTTCCAAGATAAGCAAATTTTGTTCGGTAAAAAAAATTAACTAACATGTTCAGCTGACCTCGCCTGACATGTAGACATACAATTAAGTGTCATTCGACAGTCCCTTTAATTTGTCATAAAACCCGGGAACTGTGGAGATATTCATGAAATACAATATTGTACAACATGACGTCATTTTCAGATGTACGTCACAAACGCGTCACACCTCCCGATTTTATGGTGAATCGTATTAGGTAAACAGTGCCGCTGTATGTGCGCCGCCAGTTTTATAACGCACACCGTAAGATACACATAACAGGGGCCTGTTCACGGGGTCTGCGGCCGCCGCGGCTTCCGCGGCCAGGAGGCGGAGCTTAATTTTAACAACTTTGAACACTTTTGCGGCCGCTGATGGCGTCCGACAAATGGCGCGTGTAATGTTCGCAACGAATAGTCAATTTCATGGAAACCCTGAATGTTTCTCAAAACCACTCAACTACATGAATAACAACTACAACTACGAGTCACTACGAGTTGTCATTTTTGGTCAAGCAACCGCTAGTGAGCTGCGATATCAACAAAACAGTGCACAACCTTTGTCAGACCCGCGCCATTATGTCGAAGTTCTTTTGCGGCTGCTCCCGAGCAACCGCAGGAGCCGCAGAGCGGAGAGTTTCTCCTCCCGGATCTGCTCTTTCGTGATTGGCTGATGATTAAGCCCCGCCCTTTTGGCCGCGGGAGCCGCGGCGGCCGCAGACCCCGTGAACAGGCTCAGGTACGCCATCTGGTAGCACTTTCTTCTGTGTAGTCACATGGATTCTATTTTTTTTTGTCTGTGTCAATGAACGGAAAAACGGTTATTTTCCAAAAGTTTTTTCTGAAGAACAAATTCACTTTCAAAGTAGGAATCAGAGACACTTTTTGGAAGTTTTAAACATGAAGGAAGCTGATCAATCCTTAGGGCAATTATAACGCTACGTGACGTCACGGCTGCCCATGTTGGGCCATCCGTCATTCCCGGTAAACACCTTCCGCTGGATTTGTTTGGTGAGTTGATTTGCACTGAATATTTATTTGTTTGTTCTCGACAAGATTATCCCATTGCTGAGTCAGAGTAAGTGGTCTTTGTTGCATTTGTGTTAAACATTGTTAAAATACTAAAAACTACATGTAAGCTTCATTTGTGACCTGCAGAGTAGTGTATACAAAGAAATGTATTTCACATTCCAGATGCAATACCTGCTCATTCTTAATTTGTATGAAATTGAGGCATACTACTAGTGACAGTGACACTACTAGTGACGTATCATCACACATATTTTGCATGTGGTTTTGTAAAAGCAGACTTGACATGCTTCAGAATCAGACATGATACGATACTGACAATGTGTGGTCATTGTTACCTTTATGCAGCCAGGCTCAGCTGAGGTGCTGGAGGAAGAGTGCTGTGCCGAGCCAGGCTTGGCAGAGGGACAGCATACTCTGGATCGGATTCTCCTTTGCTATGGTAAACTGCAAACAGTCACGTCTCCTGCCGTAGAACAGTGTGAATTAATTTGGTACCACAGTGTCATTAGACCAATGTTCAAACTGTGATTTAGTTCAGTTTTCTGCTTTTGGGATTGTTCAGCTGGCTAAAAACCGTTGACGATTTTGCATTATCGAGGTGTGCGCTGCCCAGTGGCGCACGCAGGGGCGGGTCAAAGGGGTCAGCTGACCCCCCCCCCCCCCCCCGAAATTTCTGAGGGGCCCGTATTTCTGAGGGGCCCGTTTCTGGTAGGGGCCCGGTCTTGGTCAGGCCTGATCGAGGCAGGGGCCCGGTGCTGGCAAAGGCGTGATATGGATCCCGGTCAGAACGAGAGCCCGGTACTTGAACATGATTGATGCGGGCCCGTTTCTGGTAGGGGCCCGGTCTTGGTCAGGCCTGATCGAGGCAGGGGCCCGGTGCTGGCAAAGGCGTGACATGGGGCCCGGTCAGGACGAGGGCCCGGTCATAACAGGGCCCAGTCCTCGCATATTCTTGATACGGGCCCGTTTTTGGTAGGGGCCCGGTCTTGGTCAGGCCCGATCGAGGCAGGGGCCCGGTGCTGACAAAGGGGTGATATGGGCCCGGTCACAACAGGGCCCGGTCCTTGCATATTCTTGATGCGGGCCCGTTTCTGGTAGGGGCCGGTCTTGGTCAGGCCCGATCGAGGCAGGGGCCCGGTGCTGGGAAAGACGTGTATAGGGCCCGGTCAAAACGAAGGCCCGGTCAAAACGAAGGCCCGGTCACAACAGGGCCCGATCCTTGCAAATTCTTGATACGGGCGTATTTTATATTGATACGTATTTTTACATTATCCATTGTTGCTTCAGGAAATGGTTTATGGCAACTTGTGGCAACATGATGGTGGGCGCGAATGACGTAGTCGAGACGCACTAAAATCCCAACGATGATGATGATAACATAACTACCGGGGATCGGACTGCCTAACCTGCCTAACCTGTAAAATATAATTGTTGTTGTTGTCATTTACCTGCCTAACCTGCCTAACCTGTAAAATATAATTTTTGTTGTTGTCATTTACCCCATTTCGTCAAATTTACTCTCGACAGTTGTACCGCACATCAGTAGCACACGCACCTAAAATTCGCACATCAGTAGCACACACAGTCACCTTACACGACATTGACAAGAAAATTATAATGTCTCAGGTCCCATGCTGTAGGGGGCCCGCTAAAAAACAAGTGACCGAAATCCGCGAAGTTTTCTAAAAACGGGTGGGGGCCCGCTCACAAGGGGGCCCGCTTTTAGGGCTCTGACCCCCCCCCCCCCCCCCGAAATGGAATCCTGCGTGCGCCACTGGCGCTGCCTCACTCCACCGCTCGCCAGGTCAACACACGAGCTTATGTATCTGTTCAACACTGCCAGTTCAGAAATCGAGTAAATCAGCGAACGCTTATAGCACAATTATGCGGCCTGTATAGTTGTAATTGTGATGCGCCATCGTGGTTCGGCCGTACGAGACGAGACTAATCTGAGGTAGGTCAGCTGCCAGCCTGGCCGGAGAGAAGCGGGTGATGGTTGTGGTTGTATGGACAACCAATTCTGCCCAGCTTGTATCATTCAGTTTAATCAATATGGCCAAATTATATGCTTGTTTACGTTGACTGAGCGATCCGTCGCCTGAAAACTAAATATGCGAATGTGTGTCATCCACGGCGCTGCACGAATACAGTTAACATGGTAAGCGCCGGTTTTATTTAATAAACATACACAGTCTCTCACAATGCGCAGATATATGAGCTGGTCGAATAAAGCTGGTTATAACACCATATCGCACACGATAAGCACGGTACCAAAATGTGAGACTACAGCCAACATCAGGTCTGGGTCGACCAGCAGGAGGCGCAGAAGGAGTAGAAGGGGGCTGTTGGGCTGTCCTTTTGAGGTAGAAGACAGGCCTGCCGCTATACCTGATGATGGGCCTGGTCCGGGGAGAGTTAGGCACGCGATGGTTGAAGAAGCTGAAGAAGAAGAAACACAGGAGAAATCATGACATGACTAGCATACTAGGATAACAACATGGGCGCACAGTGTCCCAAAATGTGTGCGCATTTGTGCAACATCAGTTTAAAATGGTTAAAAATTATCATAAGTCCACTTGATGTACGGATTACCTTACAAACCAGTCTGCAAAACGTGGCAGGTTTCAACGAGATAACATCGGGCAGGGTTGGCACCAACACATCAAAATTGGGGCAGCTTTTGGGAATTTGGGGCACGTCTCTGGAACCTGTTACTCATCAGTCTCGTTTCTGGCACTAGGTCAAAAAAAAAATCGCGTCAATTTGTGTATGCAAAGTGGGCGGAGCTTGTCATAGGCACTGTGGCAGAAAATGAAACTCGGATCAGCAGTAGTGTTATTTGGGGGAATTCATGTCAGAAAGGAGCATAAGCAGGCAAAGAAGGTTCTTTATTGTCAAAGTTGGTAAGCATGATAATCGCGAAGGAATACAAACTTGGAAGTCTTCTTAGTATGAAAGACAATGAGCACATTCTTGAAAATGTTAAAATTAAGTGTTCTAAATTTTCAAACTGGTTGGACAGGACAGGTATTCGCTGCCAGGACATGATACCCTTACCATTACCCCCTGATTGGTCAAAGGTGGGGAGGCCAAACAGGTGAGTTTACCAGGTGAGTTTACCAGGTGAGTTTACCTATCTGATCTGCAACACGTTACTCATCAGTCTGTGATAAAGTTTTTTATTTGGACAGGATTGTTTCTTTTCGGCAAGGCCAACACATACTCATTTAAAAGCGTTCGCCCTCGACCCACACAAGCATCATTTCAGCGTCATCGTTCAAAAACCAATGGAACTCACTCAATCTTAAATGATTACTTCTTATACGGATTACGGCCTTGTCAATACAGTGTCCACAAACGCACAAGGAATTCGCCGCCGCCATTACTACCGTGACAAATAATACATAAATTATAACCGTGTTCAATGACACCAGCCGTGCTGTATACAGTGAGCTTGACGAATTACACGTTGAACTCGCTAGAGCCAGCTCATCGCTGATTGCTCAAACTTACCGTACACACCGTGCGAACGCTAGTCTGAACACCACTATTCGCATGCAGGGCAAAATTGCGGGGCAGCCGGCAGTCGCCAAGGCCACCAAGTTTGGCAGGCAGACAGGCAGACAGGCAGACAGGCAGACAGGCAGACAGGCAGACAGGCAGACAGGCAGACAGGCAGACAGGCAGACAGGCAGACAGGCAGACAGGCAGACAGGCAGACAGGCAGACAGGCAGACAGGCAGACAGGCAGACAGGCAGACAGGCAGACAGGCAGACAGGCAGACAGGCAGACAGGCAGACAGGCAGACAGGCAGACAGGCAGACAGGCAGACAGGCAGACAGGCAGACAGGCAGACAGGCAGACAGGCAGACAGGCAGACAGGCAGACAGGCAGACAGGCAGACAGGCAGACAGGCAGACAGGCAGACAGGCAGACAGGCAGACAGGCAGACAGGCAGACAGGCAGACAGGCAGACAGGCAGACAGGCAGACAGGCAGACAGGCAGACAGGCAGACAGGCAGACAGGCAGACAGGCAGACAGGCAGACAGACAGACAGACAGACAGACAGACAGACAGACAGACAGACAGACAGACAGACAGACAGACAGACAGACAGACAGACAGACAGACAGACAGACAGACAGACAGACAGACAGACAGACAGACAGACAGACAGACAGACAGACAGACAGACAGACAGACAGACAGACAGACAGACAGACAGACAGACAGACAGACAGACAGACAGACAGACAGACAGACAGACAGACAGACAGACAGACAGACAGACAGACAGACAGACAGACAGACAGACAGACAGACAGACAGACAGACAGACAGACAGACAGACAGACAGACAGACAGACAGACAGACAGACAGACAGACAGACAGACAGACAGACAGACAGACAGACAGACAGACAGACAGACAGACAGACAGACAGACAGACAGACAGACAGACAGACAGACAGACAGACAGACAGACAGACAGACAGACAGACAGACAGACAGACAGACAGACAGACAGACAGACAGACAGACAGACAGACAGACAGACAGACAGACAGACAGACAGACAGCCAGACAGCCAGACAGCCAGACAGCCAGACAGCCAGACAGACAGACAGACAGACAGACAGACAGACAGACAGACAGACAGACAGACAGACAGACAGACAGACAGACAGACAGACAGACAGACAGACAGACAGACAGACAGACAGACAGACAGACAGACAGACAGACAGACAGACAGACAGACAGACAGACAGACAGACAGACAGACAGACAGACAGACAGACAGACAGACAGACAGACAGACAGACAGACAGACAGACAGACAGACAGACAGACAGACAGACAGACAGACAGACAGACAGACAGACAGACAGACAGACAGACAGACAGACAGACAGACAGACAGACAGACAGACACACAGACACACAGGCAGCCAGGCAGCCAGGCAGCCAGGCAGCCAGGCAGCCAGGCAGCCAGGCAGCCAGGCAGCCAGGCAGCCAGGCAGCCAGGCAGCCAGGCAGCCAGGCAGCCAGGCAGCCAGGCAGCCAGGCAGCCAGGCAGCCAGGCAGCCAGGCAGCCAGGCAGCCAGGCAGCCAGGCAGCCAG